>CAUYQG010085366.1:0-13136 GCA_963574415.1 Tarsius wallacei | reverse complement strand
CCTGTGGAAGGGGGAACACAGAAGCCCTCTGGAGAAAGAAGTGGGGAGGAGAGCTGTGCAAATCATGGGAATGAAGGAGGAGAGTAAGTGTGCTACAATTAGTAGTTACCCGACATGTTCATAGGTGCCTGAATGTGTTTGCTTAGTGCAGTGGTTCTCATGTTTTAGCGTGATCAGAATCACCTGGAGGGCTTGTTAAACCCCAGACTGCTGGAGCCCACCCTCAGAGTTTCTGATTATGTGGATCTGGGGAGCAGCCCAAGAGTTTGCATTTTTAACGTTTCCAAATGAGGCAGATATTTCTGCTCTGAAAAGTAAACTGAGAACCATGTTTTAATGAATGGGGGGGTCTTATCCCCTAGAGTACCACCCCCATCAGATTGTGAGCCACAGAAGAAAGTACCTCTACCCGCAACAGTCCTTATACATCCCCTCTGCGCCCACTCCTCTCCCAGGTCATCCTGACCCCGCCCGAGGCCCAGAACCTGAAATCGGAAGAGCTGAAGGGGGAGCCGGGTTTGGGCCGGCCGTTGCCTCCAGAAGTGAAGGTGGACGGGCCCAAGGAAGAGTTGGAGGTTACAGGGGAGGAAGGGTATGTGCCGGCAGCCATGAAGGCTGAGCCAGAAGTCCCTCCTGCAGAGGGCGTGCCGACTCGGCTGCCCGCGGTCGTCATGGAAACTGCAGCGCAGGTAGGCAGCCTTGTGGCTTCCAGCACTGAGATCGCCCAGCCACAGAAGGGCCGGAAGCCTCGGGACCTGGAGCTTCCACTCAGCCCGAGCTTGCTGGGTGGACCGGGACCTGAACGGACTCCAGGATCGGGAACTGGCTCTGGTCTGCAGGCACCTGGGCCAGCGCTGACGCCGTCCCTGCTCCCAGCGCATACACTGGTGAGTGTCTGTGGAGGGGCAAGACGGTCAGCCAGCACGAATGGGATTGGCACGTGGCGAGTGACTGACAGGCATTAGCCAAGACGAATGTGGTTGTCTCTGAAGAGGCTGTGCTGAGGCTGGACTGGAGGGATGGAGCTTGATTAATGAAGGGCAGGTCTCGGGACTATTTTGAGTCGTACTGAAGATTGCGAGGCTTTCGGTGGGACTGCTTCTGGGTTAAGGCGTGTCCTAGAGAACCTTAGTGGGGATTTTTGGTCTGGGATTTGCTTTCTGGATTTCCTGTGTTGTATATGGGTGGGACCTAAGAGTTGGAGTTTGGGGCTCGGTGGCTCAGCCTGTAATCCCAGCACTTTGGGAGGCCGAGGCAAGTGGATTGCCTGAGCCCACAGGTTCGAGACCAGCCCGGGCAACTTGGCGAGACCTCTTTACGATAAATCAAAAATTAGCTGGGCGTGGTATCACATGCCTGTAGTTCCAGCTACTTGGAAGGCGGAGGTGGAAGGATCGCCGGAGCCCAGCAGGTCGAGGCTGCGGTGGCCAGGAGCGTGCCACTGCACTCCAGTCTGGGCGACAGAGTGAGACTTCAAAAAATAAAAGAGTTGGAGTTTGACCCTGAACTTGGGATGATGATTTGAGAGGTTTGAGAGCAGCATGTGGATAGGGGCTTGTAGACAGTCTTTGACCAGTGAGGTCTCAGCAATTGAAGGTGGGTCCTCAGGAGTTGGGAGACGATGTCTGTGTAGAGTTTGAGAGAGAGCATGGGCACGGCCTCAGTGGTTAAGGTCTAGATCTGTGAACTTTTAGGTCGTGCGTGATCTTGAGAGTGTGAGTGGGAAATCTGTGGTGGAACTGAAACCAAGTTCCTTCTGTCATCCCACACCTGCCTTCTGCTCACTTGAACTCCAACCACCTCTTTCCCACAGACCCCGGTGCTGCTGACGCCCAGCTCGCTGCCTCCCAGCATTCACTTCTGGAGCACCCTGAGTCCCATTGCACCCCGGAGCCCGGCCAAGCTCTCTTTCCAGGTAGGATCCCCTTCTCCCATCTTGGAGGGGATGAGACCCTAGTGTGGCCCGCATCCATGAGCTCTCTCCCTCTTTCTGCCCCCAGTTTCCGTCCAGCGGCAGCGCCCAGGTGCACATCCCTTCCATCAGCGTGGATGGCCTCTCGACCCCCGTGGTGCTCTCCCCAGGGCCCCAGAAGCCATGACTACCACCACCACCCCCTTCTGGGGTCGCTCCATCCATGCCCCTGAACTTCTCTCCAGCCAGCCATCTCAAGGAGAAACATAGTTCAACTGACACAGACTCATGCTCTGATTGTGGTGGAGTAGGGATCCTTGAGAAAAAGGATCTCTCAACAGCTCCTACCCAGAAAACACACAACTTCACTCTCTGTCAGTTCCCCAGTGGCCGCCCTTACACGTCTCCTGCTTCAGTGGTAGGGACGGTTTATTTATTTATTTTTTGAAGGCCACTGGGAGGAACCTGGCCCAGCCCTCTTAGTGGGGTGATTAGGACATCTTCCCCACCTCTCCGCTTTTTTCCTCCAAAATGAGACAGTCGGGGTCTGGCTTGAGAAGGACCTTTCTTTATTTATTTCTCAGCCTGCCCTTGGGGAGATGAGGGAACCCTGTCTCCATTTTGGGATGTGGGTATAAAAGCTAGTTTGTCTTGTTTGTTTTATTCCTGGCCATACTCAAGGGTCCAGGAAGAATTTGTACCATTTAATGGGTTGGGAGTCTTGGCCAAGGAAGAGTCACACCCTTGGAATAGAAATTTCCACCTCCACAACCTTTCTCTCAGACAGCTTGTCCTTTTTTTAACCAATGTTCTGGCCAGGGAGGAATGCCCCTTTTGTTCTTCTCCCCCTGAGAAGCCATTCCTTTGTCTGCCAAACTCCCTGGGGCCCTGCCTGTTACCTCCCAATGGAGGGTTTTTTTGGAGGGTGGTCCCCGTCTGGGGGGCCCCTCCAGCCAGTACTCCAGGTCTCCGTGTCTCTCACCCCCTGCCATTTTGATAGTATAATCTATTTTTAAATGGGGCTTTTCATTAGGGGAGAGGGGGGCATCTCTTCCTATATCTGATGGGGTGGGTGGGAAGGAAGGGATTTGGGGGGGACTCTTCCTGCCACCCCCAAGTGTTTATTTTTGATACCAAACGTGTATTTTCAGCCCCCTCCCTCCCAGCCCCCCAATTTCCTGCGGGCGGGTACAAAGGACCCTTTAAGAGTCCCTGGAGTTGGGAGGGAGGAATGGGGGACATAAAGCCTGTCCTGTCTTGACTCTCGGCTGGAGAGAGTGGGGTTCAAAAGACTCCTGGGCTCACCTCCTGTCAGCACCGGCCCAGCCCAGGCCTGGGGACCTGGGGGTTGGTGATTTGGGGGACGGTGCTACACTCGTCTCCACTGTTTGTTTAACTTCCCCAAAATGGACCTTTTTTTTTCTAAGAGTTCCAGAGAATGGGGAATTGTTCTTGTAAATATATATTTTTAAAGGTGATATTGAGGCTGCTGGCATTTTTTTCCCTGATGTTTTAGGACTAGCTGAGTGTGGCAGGCATGACTGTGAAGAGTGATGAGAGTGTGTGGTAGAGGTTGATTGTGAGAGAAACAGTGTGATGGTGTGTGTCAGAAACAGTAGTAGGGACTGAACATTGATAATTGCATATGTGTGTATCAAAGAAACTGGAAAGCTGTTATTGTGTGTATGCGTGTGAGAGAATACAGTTATGACCACAAACTTTTGACAGCATGTCTATGTGAGAAATTGTGACTGTTTCAGAAAGTCACTAAGACTGAGTAAGTGGTTAAAATCCTGTACAAGAACCTGCAAAGGTATGTACAAAATTGTGTTTAGGAGAAGAGAGTGGGAACTGCAACTCTCTCAGTGTTTGACAGGCTGATGGTGAGCAAGACATACTGTGACCAAAACCACATGTGAGGGACCACATGGGCACAAAACCACAGTAGAGTTTGTCAGGGATTGTGGTAGAGATTGTGTTGGTGAGAAACCTCACTGTAGGCGACTTAGTGTTTGAGAAACAGGTTGTGTGTGAAACTGTTTATGCGAGACTGTAATGCCAGCTAAAGTCATGGGAGTGTACACGTGAGAGGTTGATTGTATGAGAGAGAATGACTTTGGCCAAATGGGTGACTGAGACCCAGATACAAGAATACATCATTGTGTGTATGAAAGCAGTTCATGAGAAACTGTAGACTGTGTGAGAAGTCAAGCGTAGTGGCTCACATCTGTAATCCCAGCACTTTGGAAGGCCGAGGCAGGAGGGTCACTTGAGTCCAGGAGTTTGAGACCAGCATGGGCAATATGGCGAGACCTTGTCTCTACAAAAAATCAAATGATTAGCCAGGTGTGGTGTGCGTCTGTAGTCTCAGCTACTTGGAAGGCTGCAACAGGAGGATCACCTGAGCCCAGGAGTCAACGGCTGCGGTGAGCTGTGATTATGCCACTGCACTCCAGTCTGGGTGACAGAGTGAGACCCTGACTCAAAAAAAAAAAAAGACTGAGAAACCGAGGATGAATGACTGTGAATAGGAGAGTGAGAGGCTGTAACTATGTGCATGTGTGTGTGTATGTACCTGAGACTAGTGGCAAATTGGTTCCCAGTTACTGCTCCAGCCTCTCCCACAGGCTCAGGGATGGTGAAAAAGTGTGAGAAAATGGTGGTGAGATGGAGTGATGGAAATGGTGCGAAGAGACCACATCACTGGGTATGCAGGAGAGAAGCACTGTTTGTGAGACTCGCAGTAGCAATAACTGGAACTCGGCGATGGTGGGAGAGAAACTGGGCAATGTCAGAGAGTGGGGGGGTCTTCATAAGAGACTGGAAGTCAGGAACTATATGTGGGAAAGCTGAGCAAATGAGACTGTGTGGGAACACACTGAGCAACCACATGACGGGGTGTTGGAGAAACCTGTGAGACTGCAGTTGTGCACATGTGTACATGATAAGATGACCCGGTGAAGAACACGGTGATGTGCACAAATGAGACAGGACGTGGGCATCTGGTTGTGTGTGACTTACCAAGGGCCTAGTAGCAATTGTGAATTAGTGACTGCGTGTATCATAGGCCGACTGAGGGACAATGATAGTGGGACTGAATGGGTGACTGAGATGGTAGCTGAGAAACTGATTGTGTGCATATATGTAAAACTCTTTGCAATATGAAAAGCTGTCAATCAAGGACCGGGTACCCTGGAAGCTGATTGAGAAGAAATGTGAGACTATGTGATGAAGACAGATACTGTGTGGTTGTGTGTGTGTGTGAAAGTCTTTGTAGGAGACTGTAGGAGAGGCTGTAATCGGGCCTGTGGGTGTGTGAAAAAGTGGCTTGAGTGAGAAGTGGTAGGAGAGGTGGTGATTTTCTGTGTGCGAGAAACTTCATGAGAGACGAGTCAGTAGTGACTGTAAGTCAGTGACTATTTGTATATGTGAGAAAATGACACGCTGAATGAGTGGCCAAAATGTTTCGTGAGATGGTGTAACTGTGTGTGTGTGTGAGAGAGAGAGAGAGAGACTGGTGAGAGAAAGTACTGGTGATATTGACCAAATGAGACAGACTGTAAGATATGATTGTGAGTGTGAAACTGTTAGTAGGAGACTGTAGTCAGGCTGGGGATCTGTGGCAAAGAAAATGACTCTGAGTGACAGCCTGAGAGGCTGTGTGATTAAGAGACTGTAGCAGAGGCTGTAAACCCAAAACACTATGTGTATAAGTTAAAGAAGAAAAATGTGAGAGAAAATGAGACAGTATTTGAGAGACCACATATTGAATGTGCCAGGCCTAGGAGAAAAGCCCTCTTCTGTTTGTCCTTTTCCCCTACAGGCCTCTCCTCCCAGTTCTCTAAAATTTGAAATGCTGGCATTCCCCAGGGCTTTGCCTGGGGCTCCCTTCTGTCTTCTCTCACATCCTCTCTAGGTGGTCTTATCCAGTCCCAGAACTCAAAACAATACTTATCCCCCAGGTGATGCCTAAACATTTACCTCTAACTCAGACTGTTCTTCTTAGCGCTTACCAGAATCTCTAAAGTTGTGTTCATTCATTTATTGATTCATTCAGCAAATGTATATTGAGCGTTTACTGTTTGCTGGTGCCTATCTAATGTCCTGCAGGCTCAGCAGTTAACAAACCAGACAAATATCCCTGCCTTGTAGAGCTGCTATTTAGTTAGCGAGAACTATAAGAAACAGACGAATACATAGTATCAAGTAGAGATATAATAATTAAATGAGACAAGACTTTCTCACTCTTTGTTTAAATAAGGAGTCTGCAGAGTCATTTT
Organism: Tarsius wallacei; assembly: GCA_963574415.1. Taxonomy (NCBI): domain Eukaryota; kingdom Metazoa; phylum Chordata; class Mammalia; order Primates; family Tarsiidae; genus Tarsius; species Tarsius wallacei. The sequence goes on along the minus strand of CAUYQG010085366.1, from coordinate 6,944 downwards.
ATTGCCTAAATGTGTGTGGGAGAAAATGAAAGTGCCAACAGTCTTCCACAGGGAATCCTATGAGTATTTATACAGTTTAGGAATAAAGAAAATATCGACTATAACATTATTACCAGGGCAACAGATGATTAAATAAAGCAGCCAGCCAGAATTTCAGGTTTCTTGGGGAGTTTGTTTTCACAGTATAACAGCACTGATGTCTGAAGTCTTACAAGCTAAACAAGACCCCTTTGTTCAAAGCATACTTTGAAAGACAGGCTTATATTATCAAAGAACTGGCCAGACATGGTGGCTCGTGCCTGTAATCCCAGCACTTTTGAGGCATAGGCGTGAGGATTGCTTCAGCCCAGGAGTTCGAGACCAGCCTATGCACCATGATCCCATCTCTACCAAAAAAAAAAAAAAAATTAGCCAGTCGTGGCAGTGCACGCCTGTAGTCCCAGCTACTCAGAGACCCAGGCAGAAGGATCTCCTGAGCCCAGGAGGTTGAGGCTGCTGTGAGCTGTGATCGTGTCACTGCACTCCAGCCTGGGCGACAGAGTGAGACTCTGACTCAAAAAAAAAAAAACCATCTGTAATGGATACAGATATTAACACACACCTTATCACCCATAAAGCAAGACCACTATTCTTCTGTTTTATCAGCTGATCAAATTCGTTTATCTTGTTTTGAATTTGCAGAATGGCATTTCTCCTTCCCTGAATGCAGAGGATATGAGGCATTTATTGCCTTCCTATTTTTCTTAGGTTCCTTTTTGTTAATTAAACACAAAATAAAAAAATTAGAGTTTATTTTAAAAGAAAAAAAGGTTTGAGAGCCACTGGGCTAACGAGTGACAGAGATACCAACAAGAAGGGAAGCTGGGCCGGGCTCGGTGGCTCAGCCTGTAATCCCGTGCCTTGGGAGGCTGAGGTGAGTGGATTGCCTGAGCCCACGGGTTCGAGACCCGCCTGGGTAGGCGAAACCTCATCTCTACAATAAATCAAAAAAAAATTAGCCGGGCGTGGTAGCACGCGCCTGTAGTTCCAGGTACTTGGAAGGCTGAGGCGGAAGGATCGCTGGAGCCCAGCAGGTCGAGGTTGTGGTGGCCGGGATCGGCCACTGCACTCCAGTCTGGGCGACGTAGTGAGACTCAAACTCAAAAAAAAAAAAAAAAAAAGGGAAGCTGGGAAAGTCCTCTGTGAGGGGGTGACATTGATTGTCCTTCTCCTCTCTTAGAACCTAAGTTCCTTAAGAGTCAGGATTTTTGTCAGGTTCTCTGCTTTATCTAATGCCACGAACTAAATCTGGCATCCAGTAAGTGCTCAATAAAGGTTGAATAAATGTATTTAACAGAGTACCTGCTATATGTCAGGCACTGTTCTAAGAACTTTTAAAAAGCTCAACTTCCAATCTTTGCAACAAACCCTACCTATGTTGTAGGTGCCATCTGTGAGCACATTTTACAGAGGAAGAAACGGGCTCAGGGAGAGGCCTAACTGGTTCCCTCCTAACTACCCCCTGCCCCAGGCCCTGGAGGTGTCCCCAACTGGCCCCCTGGGGTAATGGATATTCCCAATTCTACTCCTTCAAAATCTCTCCCTGGGCTCCTGCCACTTCCCTTTCTCACTTCCCTTGTGCTGACCTCCCCACCCACCACATGCTGACCGCAGGGATCCTCACTTTCAGTAAAGAAGAGGACAGAGGTTAAGTCAGGATGAAGGATGAAGCAACTACCTCGATGCCACCTCTACCCCATGAAGAGGGACAAACTAAGCACACCATGCTCATTTCACCCTTGTTCAACACCATGAGGTTGATGCCATCATTGTGGTAAAAATTATGCATTTTACAGATAGGAAAACAGGTACAGATAGGGAAACTGAGGTGCAGAGGTGTAAGTGACTTGCCCAAGGTGACACAGCTAGGAAGTTACTCTAACTCCTATGTTTCGTTTCTGCCCAGTGAGAATTTGTTCAAGGAGCATTGACTGAGTGCTGAAAGGTTGCTGGGTGGAGTGTGAGGTGCTGGGGACACGGTGGCAAACAAAACACGACCAAGAATGAGACAGGAAATGAGGGGAGAGTAGAGGAGGCAGAAGGGATAGGAGAGGTCAGAGCTAAAGAGGCCTACAGGATGCCCTCCCCTCTCCCCCGCCCTTCACCCTCCCAGTTCCTCCTGCCTGAGTTCCTCTTTTCCTGCTGACTCCAGAAGCAGGTCAGCCCAGATAAAGCCAGACATCCTCTGTCCTTTCTGTTGGAGTGCAGGGGGGCTATGCTCAGCATGACCGCCCAGGCGCAAGCCCCTCAGTTGCTGTTGCCGCTGCTGCTGCTTCTGCTCGCCCTGCCAACCACAGGTGAGTGGTGGATGAGGGCCCAGCTGGCCTCCAGAGGTGCCCAGGTCCATTACATCCCTGACCATGCCTCACCCACCCATCCCCTGGCCCTGTTACAGGCTCAGACCCCGTGCTCTGCTTCACCCAGTATGAAGAATCCTCTGGCAAATGCAAGGACCTCCTAGGGGGAGGTGTCAGTGTGGAAGACTGCTGTCTCAATGCTGCCTATGCCTACCAGGAACATGGCAGCGAACTCTGTCAGGCATGCAGGTTAGGGGGAGCTTGGGGTGGAGGAAGGCAAAAAGGACTGTGGGGTCACCCAGAACTGGGTGCTTTCTTCTCTGATATTTCCAAGGGTGGCCCCGAGGCCCCAATCATGACCATAGCTCAGGGTTTCTCAACCTTGGCACTATTGACATTTGGAGCTGGACAATTCTTTGTCGGGGGTGGGGGATGCTGACCTGTGTATCGTAGGATGTTTTGTAACATCCCTGGCCTTCCGCTATATGCTTGTAGCAACTCCCCCCACCAGTTGTGACAACCAAAAGTGTCTTCAGACATTGCCAAATACCCCTAGGAGGCAAAATTGACCTTGATTGAGAACTGCTGCTATAGCTCACACATACTGAGTATTTCCTGTATACTGGGAGTATTGCAGGTGGGGTGGAGCTCAGGTATTTCTGAAGTTAACTCTAAGTCCCCTAATTGTGACGGAAGCTCCTATTTATTGAGTGCTTATTATATATACATACAACGTGGGCACAAAAAAGTTTGGGTAATTCTGAGGGCAGTTCCAGGCCCTAATTATGATGATATTTCATATTCATTGAGTGTTTCCTGTGTACCAAATACATTGCATGGGCAGGGGTGGGGGGATCCACTTGAGGATTTCTAAGGGCAGCTCTAGTCTCCTAATCATGATTTCCAGCTTGCACACATTGAGCCCTTACTGTGTGCCAGATCTATTTTCTAATTGCTTACTGTATAGTCCAGATACACCATGGGAATGAGGAGATTGGAGATTTCTTCGGGCAGCCCTGGGACCCTAGTCATGTGAACAGTTCACATCTATTTAGCATTAACAGGATACACAGTGCTATGCAGGGAGGTAGGGACAGATCTAGGGTATTTCTGTTGGCTCCTGTTTCTTAAGCACTTCCTGTTTACTTTCTACTGTGCAGGGTGATAACCTGGTATGTTTCTGGTATGTTTCTGACAAGGTCCCTAGTCCTTTCATTTGCTTACTGCGTGCCTGGTGTTGTCCTTGGGGGTCTTCCAATGGTAACTCCGAGTCCCTGATCATGAAGGTAAATGACATTTATCAAGCACTTACTGTATTCCCAACCTCTTTCCATTCAGTCCCCCACTATCCCTAAGCGGTAGGTACTCATCAATCCATCCCACACACGTTTACCCAGCACTCCTTCATGTACCTGCCCACACTCTGGAGTCCCGCACGTTATCCTTGTCAGCTTACGCCAGGATGGGACATATGTGCTCTTCTCTACAGGTCCCCAAAATGGTCACCGTGGTCCACTTGGGCCCCATGCTCCGTGACATGCTCTGAAGGCTCCCAGCTGCGGCACCGGCACTGCATAGGCCAAGGCGGGCAGTGCTTTGAGAAGGCGGCACCTAGAACCATCGAGTGGCAGCTCCAGGCCTGTGAGGACAAGCCATGCTGTCCCGGTGAGGAGAATCAGCAAGCCTGGCAAACACTTCCTGTTACCTGCCATCGGGAGCAATCAGTAAAGCGGTGGCCTGGGCCTGGTGTTTGTGAGGACCTCGGGAGGAGAGTAGTGGGGGTGAGGTCAGAGAGGTGAGGGGGCCTGATCCTTGGGAGCCACAGTGAGGACGCTGATTTGAGTCTGAGTGATGTGGACTGGGAGCAGGGGAGATCTGACTTGGGTAGGGAGGAGGGCAGACTGCATGGTCAGGGGTAAAGCAGAGGGACCAGTGTGAAGGCTGCAGCAGTTCAGGTGAGCGGGGATGGTGGGCCAGGCATGGTGGCAGAGGATGTGAGAATAGGATTAGCTGATGAGGGGTATCAAGGAAGCAAGGAGTCCTGAAGGACACCCCACCTCCATCCCATTCTCCTCTCTTCTCTCCCACAGAGATGGGCGGCTGGTCTGCTTGGGGGCCCTGGAGTTCTTGCTCTGTCACCTGCTCCAAAGGGACCCAGACCCGCCAGCGAGCATGTGACCACCCTGTGCCCAAGTGTGGGGGCCACTGCCCAGGAGAGGCACATGAGTCACAGGCATGTGACACCCAGAAGATCTGCCCCAGTGAGTAAGGGCAGCCACAGGATGCTAACGGGGCACCCAGGGTGGGTCTGTGGGGTTACAGCAGAGAACTGCCAAGGTGAGAGGACTTTGGTATGCATGACCACTTGCATCACCTCCTCCAACTCCCGCCACAGCACACGGGGCCTGGGCTGCCTGGGGCCCCTGGAGCCCCTGCTCAGACTCCTGCCATGGTGGACCCCACATGCCTACGGAGACACGAAGCCGCACATGTTCTTCCCCCGAGCCTTCCCAGCAGCCTCCTGGGATGCCCTGCCCAGGGCCAGCCTATGAGCAGCGGGGCTGTACTGGCCTGCCACCTTGCCCAGGTATGCAGGGATGAGGCCTCTGATCCTCTGCCAGGGGCTCTTGATCTGGGCACAGATGTTCTACCATGTCAGGGGATACAGTTCTTATACCATGTGACCATGGAGCCCTTCATGTAGGGATAGTCTGCCTAAAGGGTTTAGGGGTTGGGGGATGGGGGATTGAGGTGATCATTCTCTTCATTCTTATTTCCTCTCCAACAGTGGCTGGGGGCTGGGGGCCATGGGACTTTGTGAGCCCCTGCTCTGTGACCTGTGGCCTGGGCCAGATCCTGGAACAGCGGACATGCAATAATCCTGTGCCCCAGCACGGGGGCCCCTTTTGTGTTGGTGACAACACCAGGAGTCACATCTGCAACACGGCTGTGCCCTGCCCTGGTCAGCACCTCAGGATGCAGCATTTCCATGCCTAAGCCCCTCTATCCACCTCTGCTACCCAGTTCCTGCTGCTGAGATCTTGTTCCTGTCTCTCCGCCTTTCCTGGCCCAGATGCCTTGGTTCTGCCTCTGATCCCCCTTTCCCACATCTGGAAAGCCCTGTCCAGGGCCAGCCTATGAGCAGCAGGGCTGTATTGGCCCTCTGCCCTGCCCAGGAATGCAGGGATGAGGCCTCTGACCTCAGAATGGGGAGTTCTGGTCACTCCCACTCCCTCCTGCAGCCCCCATTCCTTCCTCTGAAGCTCCTTGCTGGTTCCCTGCTTTGGTCCAACCCTGTTGCCCCATCTCTGCAGTGGACGGAGAGTGGGAGGCCTGGGGGGAGTGGAGCACCTGCACCCGCCGGAATATAAAGTCCATCAGCTGTAAAAATATGGCGGGCCAGCAGATGCGCTCAAGGAACTGCAAGGGCCGCAAGTTTGATGGACAGCGATGTTCGGGGAAGCAACAGGATATCCGGCACTGCTACGACATCCAGCGGTGCAAATGTGAGTGCCCCACAGATTATGCTGGGAGGATGGGGCAACCTATGTAGGGACAAGGGTTTTTCAACTCTGCCTGTGGACCCCGTGATCCTGCAGCCTCCCTCTCACCCTTCCTCTGAGACCTCCAGTTCTGACTCTGACCCCAACCCCTCATTACAGTGAAAGGCTCATGGTCGGAGTGGAATACCTGGGGATTATGCATGCCCCCATGTGGACCCAACCCCACCCGCACCCGCCAGCGCCTCTGCACGGCATTGCTCCCCAACTTCCCGTGAGTGAGGGGGCAGAGTGTGCCTGGGAGGGGGTCATGATATTGAAGATGGGGAAGCTGACTACTACAGACAACCAGGGCTTCCACCACTGGGTCTAAGGTGTCTGTCTTGCTGGGTGTCCCCTCCCAGCTGCGGGAAGGGGGAGTAACTAAAGAAGATGAGCAGAAAGCTGTTGGAGGAGAATTCATAGCCTCTGTGCCCCTCGGTTACTCATTCAGTCACTTAGCCATTCACTCAGTCCTTCCTGTGTCATTGACTCTGACCTTCAGTTACCCATGCTTTGAGGTGCTCAGTCACTCAGGCCTCCATTCACGTCCTCACTCCTGCAGTCACCCAGGGCTCCAACCATTCACTCGACATCTCACTGTCCCAAGGCACTCCAAAGCCTTTTGGGCAACAGTTGCAGACACAGAACCCAAATCCTGGAGATCCTCCAAGGGACCCAGCTGAGCAGGGCCCTGACAGAAGACATGTCAGGGACGACTGATGTGTGGGAAAGGGACTGCCACCTCAACTTAGGTTCCCAGGAAGCTGATTGGGCCTCCTGGGGCAGATAGGGGTCAGGAAAGGCATTCCTGGCATCAAAATTGTGAGTCGAGTCTTAAGGGCTGGCTGCCTTAAGCGTTTCCAAGTCACAGAGAGGCCCATGTGTTAGAAAGGGCCAAAATACTTATCCGTTCCTCCCACATACATCAAGCTACTAGATGAAGCAGAGTGTTCCCAGCTCACAGAAGACCTGCCATCTGGGAAGGGATCTCCTGGCTGTAGGGTTTAGAGTAGGTCTGGAAGATGAGTTAGAGGTGATTTTTTTTTTTAAAGACACAGGGTCTCAC
>CAUYQG010085364.1:0-16684 GCA_963574415.1 Tarsius wallacei | reverse complement strand
GCGTGTGTCGTGTGAAACCGGGTGCCTGGCGTCGGCAAGTCGGAATCCAAAAGCCTCAGCCCCGCGGCGTCCACACCCAGGTGCATCCAGGTCTCGGGAAAACTTTTAGACCACAAGGAAATCCCGGGGATGGACGGGTGGGTGGACGAGAGGGGCCTCGGCCGTCCAGCTTCTAGGCCCGCAGCCCCCCCATAGTTTTCCATAGTTGTCAGGATGCCCTCATAGGCCCAACGCTGTAACTCTGTTGAGCCTTTAAAGAATCCTCAGGCAAGCGGGAACTTTTTTTTTTTTTGAGTCGTAGTCTCACTCTGTCGCCCAGACTGGAGTGCAGTAGCACACTCACGGCCACCCCAGCGTTGACCTGCTGGGCTCCCGCGATCCTTCTGCCTCAGCCTCCCAAGAAGCCAGAACTACAGGCATGCACTACCACGCCTGGCTAATTTTTTAAATTATTTTAGAGACAAGGTTTCCCCAAGTTGCCCACGGAAGGTCTCGAACCCGCGGGCTCAGGCAATCCCCTCACCTTGGCCTCTCAAATTACTGGGATGACAGGCTGAGCCAACAAGCCCAGATATCATCAGTAACTCCAGCACCAATATGTATATTGCAATATAAACTATATATGTAAGTATTGCATTCAGCTTTGAAATGCTATCTATACGAGGCCCAGATGTGGATTCCTTCTTTCAACCAGAAAAAAAAATAGAATTAGTAAGTGTGTGTGTGTGTAGGAGAGGATTGTTAAATACTAGGATTGGAAAAATTGCTGAGGACAACCAGTGGGTCAATCAATGTGGCCTGCTGGGCCCAGGTTAGGAACTCCCCTAGGCCTGAATGGCACTGTTCAGTTCGTAAGCACATCTGTTTCATTTACAAGAAGCCTCATGCAGCCTACAATGTGCCACGATTTACCACAAATTGACCACAGAACCCTGCAACCAAGCACCGGTCTCATCAAGCAGTGTGTACCAGCCATGAGTGGATGCACAACCCCTGACATTCACAAATGCTGGAGAGAAGTAGAAGAAATCTTTTTTTTTTTTAGTTGATATCTCACCCTGTTACCCAGACTGGAGTGCAGTGGCACACCCACAGCCACCCCAGCGTCGACCTGCTGGGCTCTGGTGATCCTTCTGCCTCAGTCTTCCAAGTAGCTGGAACTACAGGTGTGCATGACCACACCTGGCTATTTTCTTTTTTATTTATTTATTGTAGAGACAAGGTCATGCCAAGTTCCCCGGGCTGGTCTCGAACCTGTGGGCTCAGGCAATCCACTCACCTCAGCCTGCCAAAGGGCTGGGATGACAGGCTGAGCCACTGAACCCGGCGGAGAAATCTTAACCTAAAGATTTCGGCAGCCTCTCAACCCAATTCAACAAGTCAGACACGCTCATCCTGCGACTCACGCAGAAAGCTGAGGCCTCCCCTCCACGCTATATGGGGATATTCTAAAGTTCGCTTTACTTCAAGTAGGATTTTCAGGATATGAGTTTCACTGAGGCACAGTGGACAGAATCACGTTGGTATAATCCTCACATAGTTCTGCCAGTTGGGCTCCTGGATAGTGAGATGTGATCACCTCACCATGGGCCTGAAACCACCGTCTGTGTCGTGTGGGTCGCCATGCAGCCATCAGATGGAGACACCATGCGGTTGCTACCCTAACAAATCGATCCAAGCCGCCCACGTCGAGGGAAAAGCCCATGGCTCCCGTCTCCAGTCTCCCAAGCCACCCTGGTCCCTCTGCAGGAAAGCATCAATAGAGAGACTAAATGAATTGTTCCCTCAATTGTGCTTTGCGAGCTGAATGTCGCGTGCTTTCCAGGAAGGCTTTATCACCAATGAGATGGCATTGGACCTGCCAAAACCCTCACCGCAAAGCCAATGTCCTTTCTTTCTATAGACTCTCTCCTATCACACATACTGGCAACCCTGGTTTTATTTCTAGAGGGGGCAAATCCATGGCAAAAACCTCAAAGACCACATCTTCCAAAATGGGAAAATCTCCATTAAGCTGAACCTGCTGAGAACTGCTCTCTCCGTTTTCACCAGCGTGGAGCCTTTAGAGTCACAAGCCTCGATTTAACTCATTCCACACTGAAACTGCAGCCCATGGCAAAATGGCACCCTCTGCCTTCGGATGAGAAAAATTGGCCTAATACACAGAAAAAGCACATTTTAAGGAGAGAAAGGAGGTATGGTTTAAGAAAATAATAATCTTAAAGGGGATTTGGACCTCATTTTAAAAGATCAGATTGTGCACAGAAAGAGAAAGGTGGAAAACAGAATACGATTTATTCATCAAAGCATCTTCAGGATGCTGAAAATAATAAGGTTGAGAATACTGAAACAAGATGTGTTGAAGGAAAAAAGACCACTAAGGGTAGCAACAGCCAAAATATTAGGCAAAGGAAACCCCACATGCTTCAGTCTGAATGTGTCCCCCGAAGTTCATGTGTTGGAGAGTTAATCCCCAATGCAGCAATGGTGAGAGGTGGGACCTTTCAGAGGTGATTAGGGCCATTGCCAGGTCACTGCAGCCATTGCCTTTCTAGACTGTGGTATGGCCATGTGCTCTTTGAGCTATGGCCAGGCCATGCTTTCTAAAGCTTTGGCCTCCTTCCTACCTTGGGGAATTAAATGTCCTTTCTCTCTATCTCTCTCTCTCTCTCTCTCTCTCTCATTTACTTTCTAAATAAACTATATTTTCGAATCTAAAAAAAAAAACAAGGTGATTAGGTCTCTGTCGTGGGAGGGAGTGGGTTCCTGATAAAAGGATGAGTGTGGCCCCATTCCTACCCCCATCCCCCACCCACCCATTGCCTTCCACACTGGGATGATGCCCTTGCCATATGTGGGGCCCTGAACCTTGGACTTCCCAGCCCCCAGAACCATGAGAAATGAATTCCTGTTTTTTCTAAATGACTCAGTCTGGGGTATTCTGTTATAGCAAAACAGACTGAGACACCATGTTACTTAGTCCAGAAAACAAAGCTAAACGAGATGCCTTTAAAACTCCTTCCCCCAAAGCTATTTACAAAACATGCTTGAAACATTAACAAACACAATGGAAGTTCTCAAATCAAAATACTGGCTTGTGGGCAAAGGGACTGTTGGCAAAACTTCGCGCTTCTTTTGCTGATTTGTTTTTGAACAGGTAAAACATTCAAAGACATGGTTAAAAATGAAAAAGCCTCTCTCCTACACAGGTCTCCACCACCCATTCTCCTTCCCAGGGGCGACCACTGTTGCTAGTTTCTTATGATTTCTTCTAGATCTTAGATCTAAATACTCTTTAAACTCAAGGTATTTTGCAATAGTTTTCCTTCAATATGTTATTTTCCACAATTCCCTTGTTTTCATTTATCATGGTTTTCATTAATAATAACCAGGGTGCTTTCTCCTGGATGGGTCTATGTTCATACAGAGTTTGAGTGTCTCCAACTGGCTGTTCCATCTCAGATGCCGTGATCCCCCACGATACAGTCTAACTGACGTGCTTCCCTAAGAGGAATAAGAATCTAGAGCAACAGGGCTCCTCAGGAACTGACAAGAATGTGAAGATGCTATTTTTATGCAGATATCCTTTTAAAAGTCAAGAGGTTTCAAACAAATGAAAAACGCAGAGTAACTGCCACCAAGCTGAAGGTTCAAGAAGGTCTGCGTCTTGACGGGACAGTGTTGCCCTGTCTTGGACATCAGCCCCATCTGACTTTTCAGGGTTAGATTGTCCCAGAGCAATATTTGTCTGAAACGCACCTTTGACCGAGTTTGGGAGGGGGAAAGAGATGATGGGAGGTGGGAGGGCTGCAGGGAGGATAAGGAGGGCACACACACAGCCGGGAAGGCTGTTCAAAGAATCTTCTCTGTGAGAATACCCACAAAGGAAGGTCTTGTGCAAATTTCAAGCACCCTACATGCCTTTATTTTTCCTTCCCAAATCCACCTAAGGCTATGGGATTTTTTTTTTTAAGCCCCAGATTCTAGCCTGGTTTTGCCATGACTTCAACTTACCCCGTGCCTCGTCACCTTTGACTTCATTTCTTCATCTATAAAACGAGGGGCTCAGCCTCCCTGGGCTCTGATGCCCTTTAAACTTTGACGTCCTGTGAGTCTAAGATGCAATTTCTCTCCATATGTTCAATTATATGCCTGCTATGTAGGTATAAAACGCCTTTGATTTCCCACAATTCATTTGCCATGAAATAACAAACTGCGTATATTTTTAAGTGGTCATAAAACCTCATCGGAGAAGAGAAGGTACTTTAGTGGACAGTTGTCATTCCGAAGATGTCCAGCGTCCATTCCCTGTCTTTATGGCACCCTGATTTCTTTTAGGAGTATATGTTTACTGGGGACGGGGGAGGATGGATAAATCCAAGTGTTTATCTCCCTAAATTACAAAGCTTCAGAAGAACTTGGGAGTTTCTCCCACCAGATTCGCCTCTCATAAGCCAATACATCCATAGCATGGACATGGGACTGATCATATTTTCTCCTCCAGGACTTCTCCAGCAGAATACCACAGAACAAAAGCAGCAGCTAGTGTTCATTCGCTCAGGAGGTGGTCATTCCTGCTCCAAGGCTTTCTCTTCTCCAGCAATCCCTTCAGTCCCACAAACAACCCTATATTCTCCCAATACGTCCCCCTTTTTGCTTAAGTTAGTGATTTGCTATATAACAATCCACTCCTTAATCCGTAGCTTAAGACAACCATCAGTTACTTACAATCCTATGGAACGGCAGTTAGGCTGGGCTCAGCTGGGATGGCTAGCTCGGCTCCACATGGTGTTGGCTGGATCCACTTAAGCATCAGCAGTCAGCAGGCAGATTTGCCAGGGCTGGTTCATCCCAGGCGGCCTCACTTGCTTCCTCTTTGGAAAACAACTGAAGTGTCAGCTGGATCACTCAGTTCTCCACGTGGCCTTTCACCTCCAGGTTAAACTGGGCTCTTTACTTGATGGACAAATGTTCTGAGAGGATGACAGGAGAGGCGGCAACTTCCCTTCTACCACATCCTGTTGGTCAAAGAGAGTTTTCAAGCCTGCCCAGACTCAAGGGACAGGAGGAGAGGCTCCATGTCTTCACGGGAGGGGAGGAGTGGCCAAGAAACCTTGCCAAGGAAAGTGGGCCTACGAAAAAATGATGCACTGGAGACCATCGCTGTAGTCACCTACCAACTGGGGCTTGGCGTCTGATGTCTGCAACATGAGGACACCACTGGCCCACATCGGTGTCATGTGACATGAAACACATTAGAGTGTTGGGGCCTCAACATTTAGGACATTGTCCCTGTTCATAACTCACACGTCCATGAGATAAACAGGAAAAAATGTGGGTGTCATGGCAGAGAGGCTGTAAGAAGCACAGAATTTAAGGTGAAACTTCCTTGGTTCAAGGCCTGCCAGTTTCTTAGCTGCGTAGTTTTGAGTTTACATAATCTCTGTCTTTCATTTGCCAACTCAAAATGGGAGTGATGATATCTGCCTTGAGTTGCAGAATTGTGCTGAATATTAAACAGGGTACCTCAGTGAGCTCCAGGCAGTTCCCACTTGGCACTGTACTGCAGGGCCATAAACATGACCTTGAAGTTGGACCCATGCAAAATGATCTTAATCATCAATGAGGAAAGTGATCATTGTTCCCTGACCTTTTTTTTAAAATCAGAGTCTCACTCTGTCACCCAGGCTGGAGCACAGCAGCATAATCACAGCTCACCGCAGCCTCTACCTCCTGGCCTCAGGTGATCCTTCTGCATCAGCCTCCCCTGAACAGAGACTACAAATGTGTGTCACCAAGCCCAGTTCGGTTTTTTTTTTAATCTTTTTTTGTAGAGACAAAGTCACACTATGTTGCCCAGGCTGGTCTTGAACTCTTGGCCTCAAGTGATCCTCCCACCTCAACCTCTCAGAGTGCTGAAATTATAGGAGTGAGCTACCACATCTGGCTACTCCTTGACCTTTTAAAATGTTGTCAAAACCTCCCTTACTATTGGTTATAAAGTTACAGAAAAATGAAAAAATAGAAAAATGAATATTTGTTTAGTATACTGGTCTAAAGCAGTAGAAATATTGAAAAAGTATTTGTAAAAACCTTTTGACCTGGCGCTGTGGCTCAAACCTGTCATCCCAGCACTTTGGGAGCCCGAGATGAGGGGATTGCCTGAGCCCATGGGTTCGAGACCAGCCCGGGCAACTTTGCGAGACCTCGTCTCTACAATAGCATGCACCTGTAGTTCTAACTACTTGGAAGGTTGAGGTGGAAGGATCACCGGAGCCCAGCAGGAGCCCAGCCTTCCTGGCAGCCGGCCGTGTCCATATGGTTTAACACTGTCCAGTGAGCTATAGATGAAGATAAAGATTGGGGGGGGCTCCTTAAAAGATGCTGACTCGGCTGGGGGAGCATCCTTTTGTCCTTCCTACCATCTGGAACGTGGATGGGATATCAGGAAAGCCGTCTCGGGCCAAGAGACCGCATTGAGAGAAGAGCCATGCGGTGGGTGGTGGCACATCCATGCAGCAGCGGCCGAGGCTTCCTGGCTGTATGGAAACTCCACCCCAGCTCTGGGCCGCCTCTCCCCATGCCTCCTTGCATGTCCTGAAGCCACTCTTTTGGAGTCTCTGTCACCCACGTCTGGAAGCAGCTCCCAACAGACAGAGTGAATCCTCTCATCCGGTTAGTGGGCGTCTCAATGGCCAGGACAGTGATGACGCTGTCACCTTCTCTGTGACATCCGTCTGCACAATAAAGGTCCCGAGGAGGCCAAAACATGTGGGCAAAACAATCTCCTCCACACAGTGGTGGGCATTTAGAGGAAAAACGCTTATGGTTGCTTGCAAAGTCCTAACACAGATTCAAATAATCAAAATCCAAGCTCGGACCTGGCCTAAAAACCGTTTGGGGGCAGAGGGTGAGGAGAGGGAAAGAAAGAGAGTGTTCATTCCCAGCACACAAAACTGTGGAAACGGGAGCCCTGAAATGTACTTGGGTACAAGGTTGCACTCAGGTGAGGGTCTCGAGGAAAAAGCAAAGGAAGTGTTACCTGAGCACTGGTCCCAGGTGAAAAGGGACATTGAACCAACGGGGAAACTGAGGCAAAGTCAACCCAGGTGTTCCAGACAGCCCCATCTGTAGTCACGTCACGGAGCACAAGGAAGATGCAGTAGAAATATGACTGTTATTGCTAGTGTCTAAAGTGCTGTCTTGCAGAAGAGAGTTCGCTTTCATCTGCGTGGTTCCGAGCAGAATTAGGGCCCATGAGGGAAGTAAAAATAAAACCTGTTTCAACTCACAAAAGGGAAAGCCTTTTGAGAATGGCAATTTTCAAGGTGGAAGGGCACCAGCCTGTGTGTATGGCCGAGAACTACCTGACACTGTGGTGACTTTTTAAAAGTGGGGACTATACTGAAATTTGGGGCCTCTTCTAAAACCCAGAAGAGAAAAGGAAAGCACCAGTGGGTCTTGAAATCACTGGAAGACAGGAGTGATTTTTTTTTTTTGAGTTGGAGTCTCACTCCATCGCCCAGGCTAGAGTGCAATAGCACGCTCATGGCCACCCCAGTGTCAATCTGCTGGGTCTGGCAATCTGTCCACCTCAGCCTTCCATGTAGCTGGAACTAGAAACATGCACTACCACGCCCCGCTACTTTTTGTGGTTTATTATAGAGACAAGGTCTCGCCAAGTTGCCAGGGCTGGTCTTGAACCCACGCACTCAGGCAATCCACCCGCCTCCGCCTCCCAAAGTGCAGGGATTACAGGCTGAGCACCGAGCCCAGCCTACTGGAGTAATTTTTATTCTGGGATGACTCTCGGTGAAGGAGACCAAGGGAATTCTGCACTGGATGTGAGACCGGACCAGACACCCTTCCAATTCTAATACTGTATTTTCCTGTTCTGCATGAAGCCATTTTTAACTGGTTAATTTGCAGTGACCCGTGGTTGAACAAATGCTCACTGGCCACTTGTGTTGGCCAGAATTCTTTCAACTGCCACAGAAAGACGCTCAACTCAATAGTTAGAAGGGGAAACTAAGAAACTCGGTGGCAAGGGTAAATCTTACTTCCAACATGAATGCTCAGGCAATAGGGTCAGAAATCTTTTTGCAGCTCTTTGGGTCACTTTTCTCTGAGCTGGCTCCAGTCTCAGGTGGATTATCAGCATGTGGGAGCCCAGATCACCTCCATGAGCTTCATACTTCATCTTCCAGCCTAGCCATTTCCACACACAGAGAATACCCTTTTCCTCCAAAGTCTCGCGTCTGACACAAACTAACCCAGCTTCAGACACACACCCATGACGAACCCAATTCCCGAGGCCTCTGAATGGCCTGGGTTGGCTCACATGAACCGAGAACGGGACAGGGATCGCTTCTACAGGGAGAGAGGGCTTCCGTGACCTGAAAGAAGGGCTGTGTGCGGGATTAAAACAATGAACGTCCACTATGGTGACAACATGAATGTGGTCCACTTCTTAATGGCAACTTTAATGCAATTCTGGGCTGATTTCAGATCTCAAAAGAGGAAATGGAAACACCGAGTAGCATAAGATCTATGAGAAAATAAAGTGGCTCTGATCCTAGGCTTTCATCTAAAATTCTAATGCGCAGACAATAACAATCGTTGCATGTCTGTCTCTTCCCCAGTTCCTTTTTTCCGCCTGAAGATGCCTCTGTTCACAGACAGCCTCATCAGACAAAATAACAGCAAACGAAGGAAAAGGCATAAGGTGTTTATTGAAGTGGGCAAAGGCACGTAAAGGAAAATTCTTCATTAAGAGCTGAAAAAACCCTTCTCTAGAGTTAATATTTAGGTGACATATTTCTATTTCAGGAGAAGTAAACATCACAGTCATGAATAGCAAACAGAAACACCAACTCCATTTATTTGTAAAATAAACTCATTTTCTTTTCAAATCCATGCAAAAAATGACCCAATGCCATAAGCCCCACTTACCATGATTCTACGACAGCAAAGCTATACAATTTCTAGGTCATTAACTTGTCTCCTATTTTTCTACGTCTCACAGTTCTGCTAGGTAAGCGTTCGTTCATTCACTTTGATAATGCTACCTTTTATACATTCAGTATTTCATTGGCTCAATTACTCTATGTAAAACATCCACTGCCAGTGGGTGGGGGTGTGGAGATCAGACCTGCCCCACAGTGCTTCCAAAGAGCAAAAACCCAACACTACCCATTCAGCGGTTCAAACACAAGGGGGTTTTGTCTTCTGCTGGTCTCAAGTCCGCCAAAGGCATCCAGACCCCCTCATTTCACATCCCTGGGGCCAGGCCGAATGCCGCTGCACTCAGGACACACAAGGGCACCACAGAGCGGCCGGTCAGCTCTGTAAGCTGTGGTGGCCATCCGGGGACGAACGGAGGGCACTTATGGTGGAGGGGTGTGACGGGTGGAGGGGTCCCTGGAGGTAAAGAGACACAACCGGGGCTTCAGGTTATCGGTATAAAACCAGCCATGTAAACTTCTGCAAACAGACCGCAAAATCAGACCTGAACAGTGGAACCCAAGGACATGGCAATGACATAAGAGAGAGACGCCCCAAAGGGATGCAGCCATGTGGGGCCAGCTCCCGTGTCTGCCACGTCTGCCACGTCGCTCACCTGTCTCCAGAGAGACCCAGGGCCACCTCCAGCCACTCCGATGGGCAGCATGGGGTGAGGCCATTATGGGGAAAAAGAGAAATGGACTCAGAATATAAGTCATCAGTCAACGCCTCCCGGAAAGTCCAGCTGGAATTGGTACACAGGCTGAATGTACGAACTGAACACACGAGCACGTTAACAGGAGTCACCCAAAGAACCTTCGAGATCTTCCAACTAAGTCTGAGAGACTTCATGTTTTGATTTTTTAATGTGATGCATTTCTGTGGAAAGTAATTTTCCCATATTTCAGTAGCCACCAAAGTGATCATAACCTTTGACCGATATCTGGGTTCTTGTCCTATGAAACAATAAAAAGCATTATGCTTGCAAAGATGCTCACTGAAGCACATTTAAAGAATAAAAAAAGCTATACACTGATAAAATATAAAACAGCTGAGAAGAAAACAGGTAAGTAAATGGTAGTCCATCCCCAGGAGAAATACAAGGCTGATATTTAAAAACAAATCCAAAAACCCAAAGAGAAAACACGGAGAAGTCCAATCTCCCCTGACGTCTTTCCAAGAGGTGACGGGGAGGTTTGAGTCACATGACCCAGAACCACCCGTCCAAGAGAAGTGACAGACAGGAAGGGGATACATTAACAGGCTCTGCAAGTTTGGAGAAACACACAGGCGAATCTGAATTGGGGACTTTGACAGGACAATCCATGAGGTTCACAGCATTGTTTTATCTATTTATTTAATTATTTTGTTTTTTTGAGTCGGAGTGTCACTCCGTCACCCAGGCTGGAGGGCAGTGGCATGCACGCTCATGGCCACCCAGCGTCCACCTGCTGGGCTCCAGCGATCCTTCCGCCTCAGCCTTCCAAGGAAACAGAACCACAGGTGCGCGCTACCATGCCCGGCTCATTTTTTATTTATTGTAGAGACTAGGTCTCCCCAGGTTGCCCGGGCTGTTCTCGAACCTGCAGGCTCAGGCAAAACACTTGCCTTGGTCTTCCAAAGTGCTGGGATGACAGGCGGAGCCATCAAGTCCGGCCTACAGCATTGTTTTAAAAGGTGCGTCTGCTTAGATGAAAACAAGGTTAAGTGACATGAAGACCATTGCAGTGGTCACTGTGTACACGCTGATTCCTGAACAGGAATCAAGAGTGTCAAGAGTCGCTTTTGTGACAACCAGGGAAACTTGCATATGCCTGGACTACCTGTCATGTCGAGGAATTCTCGCCAATTTTGGTAGGTATCATAAGGGCACCAGGGCTACATTTTTTAAATCCCTGTTTTTGGCTGGACTGGGGTGGCCGTGAGCGTGCTACTGCTCTCCAGCCCGGGCGACGAAGTGAGACTCCAACTCAGAAAAAAAAAAATCCCTATTTTCTAGCAATACATAATGAAGTGTGTAGGGGTGAAATTGTCTGAGCCCAGGCTGGAGTGCAGTGGCACACTCACAGCTACCACAGCCTCGACCTGCTGGGCTCAGAAAATCCTCCCACCTCAACTTTTCAAGTAGCCAGAACTACATGTGCGCACCACCATGCTCAGCTAGTTTTCTGATTTATTGTAGAGACAAGGTCTCACCAAGTTGCCCAGGCTGGTCTCGAACCCCTGGGCTCAGGCAATCCTCCCACATCACACAAGGCTTGGGATTTACTTTTTTTTTTTAATTGTGGTGTATAGTTAAGGGTTAGGTATACAAATATTCATTGTGATAATAATGATAATAATGATATTAATGATAATAATGACTCTTGAATAATACTAATAATATTAATGATATTAATGATAATAATGATAATAATGACTCTTGAATAATACTCAGTATTATAAGCTCTAATTCCATCCGGGTTGCCACGAAATTCATGATTTTGTTCTTTTTATGGCTGTGTAATATTCCATTGTGTATATGTACCACATTTTAAAAATCCAGTCCTCTTTTGATGGACAGCATGGTTGGTTCCATGATCTTGCTATTGTGAACAATGCTGCGATAAACATGCGTGTGCAGGTACCTTTTTTATAGAGTGATTTGAGTTCTTCAGGGTATATTCCCAGTAGGGGGACTGCGGGGTCATATGGAAGGTCAATTTTTAGAGCTTTTAGGAATCGCCACACTGATTTCCACAGAGGCTTACTTTAAAACACTTGGCACAATAACAACCGTAAACACAACACAGGCACATACAAGAACACAGGCTCTGCAGGTGTCGGTCTGAGTGGTTCCAACTCTGGCCCCACACATACCAGCTACACAGTGATCAACATCCCCCTGCCTGCGGTTCCTCTCCTGCTTACTAGGCGAGGGGTCCCATCTATCTTCTTGGGTGACGGCAAGGATCAGACGAGATGAACTCCCTGAAGCACCAGCCCAGCCTGTTAGCCGTCGCTGTGACCATTATCCAGCGTGTTCTCCTCTCACGTGGGACCCCAAATCCCCTCACCAAAATACTAATCCCTATAAATCTCTCTTCTTTCTCTCCAAGTCCTGGTTCCTTCCAGCTTTCTCCCTTGCTGACCCATTTCCTTGTGTGGCATATCTAGAACCTGCTACTTTAATTGTTAACGATGAACCAACATTTCACAAATCAGGAGAATTATTCTGGCAACATTAACAAAACAATTCCAAGGGGTCTATTCCAAGAGGCTTTGTGGCTGCGATGGTTCCTTTACGGGGATCATTTCAACTTTAAGCACGTTCTTCTAAAACACAAAAAAAATCACATGCCAGGGAATGAGGTCCCAGGTTAGCAATAAGAAAACAACCTCTCCGGCTCCCAGCTGTGGTTTCACTCTGGGGACGAAACGTGGCCTTGGATTGTGCTGTGCTGATTTCATTAAGGCCAGTGGGGAGGCCAAAGCCCCATGTGGAGCGCGTCGTGAGGACCCCACTGGCAAGACAAGAGGCCTGGCTGTGAGGGGCAAACCTTAGGAAGCCCCAGACGCTCCTGTTTCTCCCTCAGACTGTCTCCTGTGTCTGGATTGGCCTCCCGAGCTGGGTTGGAGAAAGGTCCCCTTGCCATAAGAGGTGACCACCAGCTGAAGGCGGAGTAGTGGTCAGAAGGCTGGAGGACCTAAGTCACAGGTCTCCAAATATGGCTACAGATCTTTTTTTTTTTGAGTAGGAGTCGCCCAGGCTGCAATACAGTGGCAGCTCATGGCTATCACAGCCTTGACCCGCTGGGCTCAGACAATCCTTCCACCTCAACCTTTCAAGTAGCCAGAACTACAGGCGCATACCACCATGCTCAGCTAATTTCTTGATTTATTGTAGAGACAAGGTCTCACCAAGTTGCCCAGACTGGTCTCGAACCCCTGGGCTCAGGCGATCCTCCCACCTCCGCCTCCCAAAGTGCTGGGATGACAGGTGTCAGCCATCGTGCCCAACCATGGCCATTTTTAATATATGGAGTCCATGGTCTGCCCTTGGGTCACTGAGTTGGAATTTTGAGGAATGGCTCAGATTTTATTTTACCTGGTGTGTATTTCCCGGGTGATTCTTATGCAACCAGCCCACACTGATGGAGAGACCAGTTTTCAAGGACCACTGGTTTTCCTTTTTGCCCGCTGCTAAGTTTATTCCCCTATGGCCCTTGGAGAATTGATCACAGATCATGTGTCTTCTCTTGCAAGGGAGCAGTCATGGTGCACAGCGTCCGCTCAGGACAGCAGGGGTGGTGGCAGCTGCGAACTGTGAAGCAACCCCAAGAGCAGAGTGAATTTCAAGGGCAAGGCCCAGGCCTTGGGCCCCATCCACTTCACTCATAACAGTCCTGCATGAGTCTTGTTGTATTCCTCATGCTTCCTTGTACATTTGTCTGAAAGAAAGGTTCCACTGGGGGGAAAAAATGTTTGAAAAACATTGCCTTTTACGGAACTATTGTGTTGCGACAGTTCAGATGCTTGTCCCCCAAGCTTCATGTTGAAATGTGGCCCCATTGGCCAAGCATGACGGTTCAAGCCTGTCATCCCAGCACTTTGGGAGGCCAAGGCAAGAGGATTGCCTGAGCCTACGGGTTTGAGATCAGCTTGGGCAACATGGCAAGACCTCATCTCTACAATAAAATAAAATAAAAAACTAGTCAGCTGTGGTAGCACATGTCTGTAGTTCTGGCTGCTTGGAAGGCTGAGGCAGAAGGATCCCCAGAGCCCAGCAGGTTGACACTGGTGTGGCCATGAGTGAGCCACTGCACTCCAGCCTGGGCGACAGAGTGAGACTCCAACTCAAAAAAAAGAACTGTGACCTCAGTGTTGGAGGTGGGCCTGGTGGGCAGTGTTTGGGTCATGGGGGTGGATCCCTCAGGGATGGCTTGGTGCCTTTTCAGTCATGAGGGAGCTCTCACTGTATTCATTCGCATGAGAGCTATTGTTCAAAAGAGCCGGGCACCTCCCGCCCCTCTGGCTTCCTTTCTCACCATGTGATCTCTGCCCACGTGGCTCCCTTTGCCATCTGCCATGAGTGGCAGCAGCCTGAGGCTTTCTCCAGAAGCCCAGCCCTCCAGCCAGAAGAACTGCATTCCAATAAATTTCTCTCCTCAATTTCCCAGCAACACACAAACAAAGACAAACAACTAAAATGTATTCCGCCTTCAGCTACTTGTTAAGCAAATAGAGCTTGGTGGGCTACTCAGAAAAACTATCACTTGCAATGTGGGTCTTGCAGAAAACCATCTCATGACTGTGAATTCAAGGTGGCAAAAACAGATCTCTGTCCCCACCAGCACCCTCCCACTGGTCAAACAGCAAGAGGGGCTTGTTCTTTCCTCTCTGGAGACCTCCCTCTCCATCTCCGAGACAGCTTGGCAAAAGAAAACTCTCCCTGCAGTCACCAAGGAATCCCTGGTTCCTGCCTTCTCCCCAGGCCACCTCAACAGTGCCACAAAGGCTGGAGACTGCACAAGAGTCAGTAACGGCACATGAGGTGATTGATTCTCTGGGGCTCAGGAATTCATCCCACCAGAGCCCTGGCTCCCCCAGCAAGTGGCTGAATAAATATGTCACACACAGAGAGGAGCGAGTGACGCATGGCATGAGAGACCGTGCTTGGACTTGCCTTGAGGAGTTTGCAGTGAACCACCTGCATGTCCCTGGGGAGGGCGGCATTTCTGGACGTGGGTCAAGGCAGAGGAAAGGACCCTCACGCAGACCTTGTTCTCGGCCTCATGACTACGACATCCCAACAGGCGTGGTCAAAGCCATCGTGGCTTGCATGGAGGCACCGCAACGACTTCATCGGCCAGACTTGTGTTTCCCTCTCCCTAGCCTCCGCTTCACAAAACCACACCTCGCCGCCGCTGAGTCGGCGCAAGTAGCCAAAAGTCGTGGTTCCCATGAGCAAACGTAGAACCTGTTTGCCCAAAAGAAGCGTAGATCCATTTGCATTTGCTAAAAAAAGCGGTGCTAACTAAGGGGCTGAATCAACAACAACCCTGGAATTCCTCACTGGTGCATCTTACCTGACAACAAGCCCGTCCTAGGCTTAAGCAATCCCTGTCTTAGAGGGAGCAAGTCCATTCAACTCAGTCTTCTGCGCAGCGGCATTGGCAGCTCCGTCTTTGGGAACGATCTAGGGCATTCTGAAAGTTCACTCTGGAGACTTGGAAGAGCCTCGCTGCAGGAGGCTGGATTGGCCTCACTCCTGGAGGCTGGACAGGGCCCACCACACCACGCTTCTGATATGGGAAGTAAGACTCGTGGTTCCGCACACGTGCAGAAGAGAGGCTGAACTCAGGAGGCACGGGGGGGCGTGGGGGGCCCTGCCAGGAAGGGGGGCCAGGCCCTGAGCATGCACATTAACTCAGGGCTCGCCTCGTGACAGCATTAGTACCGCTGGAGGTTTCTATTCCTTCATGTATTCAGCAAGTAACAGCAGCCACTGCCAGGCACCATTCCTGGCCCCATCTCCGTCTCCCCACCCCTAAACGCCACGCTCCAGAGATGCTGAGCTGCTCACCACAGCAGAACTCACCATGCTCCCTCCAGCCCGGCCCCTGCACATGCTGTTCCCTCTGCCTGGAACGCCCTGCCCCTCCCCACAGAGAATATATGTGTACACACACACGTGCCACACACACCGTTTCCTTTGTCACACACCCATATTACACACACCATGCTCTTTGTCACATGCACATACACACCCTTCCCTTTGTCACATGTGTATCACACATGCATTCTTCCCTTTGTCACACACATGTGTCACACAATACTTTCCCTTCGTCACACACGTGTGTCTCACACTCTTCCCTTTGTCACACGCATGTGTCACACACACTGTCTCTGAGCAGTGTTTTGTAGTTTTCGTTGTAAAGGTCTTTCACTTCTCTGGTTAGGAAGATGCCAAGGTATTTCGTTTTTTTTCATGGCTATTGTGAATGGGATTGTACTTTTTATTTGGGTTTCTGTTTGTTTATTGTTGGTGTATAGGAATGCGACTGTCTTTTGCACATGTTACACCCTGAGACCTTGCTAAAGTCCTTTATCAGCACAAGGAGGTTTTTGACAGATTCTCTTGGGTATAGGATCATGTCTGCAAAGAGGGATAACTTGATTCCCTCTTTTCTTTTGTCTGCCCAGTTCCTCGGCATCTCACTCTCCTTCACTCAGCTCCAAGGCCATCTCCTCCATGAAGCCCTCCGTGCCCCGTGACAGTATGTGTTGACCTAGGCTTGTCTCATGGCGTGACGGGTCCCGTTTACGTGTCTCTCTTACTATGGACTCTGCGCATTCCCAAGTACTTCCCATGCATAGATCAACCCTTGTGATGATGCAGTGAGACAGGTGCAGCTATTATCCTCATTCTAAAGGTAAGCACACTTAGGTTTAGAGGAATTTAGGCATTGACCCAAATTATGCAGCATTTAAGAAGTGGTTCTGGAATTAGACTCCAGGAAGTTAGTTTCAGGACTTGCGTAAGCCTAAGAAGAAATGCTCAGTGCCACAGAGCTCACTGAAAGAGAGACACGTAAACGGGACCCGTCACGCCATGAGACAAGCCTAGGTCAACACATACTGTCACGGGGCACGGAGGGCTTCATGGAGGAGATGGCCTTGGAGCTGAGTGAAGGAGAGT
>CAUYQG010085363.1:0-12491 GCA_963574415.1 Tarsius wallacei | reverse complement strand
TGTTATTTCATTGACTGTATTCTTTATTACTGTTATCTCAGTTGTCAACTCCTTTATCTTTCCTTTTGTCTCTCTTCATTTCTATTTATTCTCTCTATTACTATCTTGATATCTGGGTTTGTAGTTTGAGACTGGTCATTCTAGGGGCTCTTCATTGTTTGAATTCCAAAGTCTGCATTCTCAGTGGCTATTCTCTCAGGTATCTGCATGAGACTCATATTCTTCCTTTGGTTTTTCTTCATTTGTGTAGGTTTTCCTCCCCACCCCCACTTTTTTAACCTCTTCTTTAATTCTGTTGTTCAGTGATGAGGGTGTAGCTTTTATTTCTGTTTGCTCAATCTCTTATTCTTCCTCATGCAGGTCCTCTGGCTTTCTTCAATTCTGAAGCTGGACTAGGTGTGGGGGCTTGTGCTTTTTGCAGTTTTGAGATTTAATTAAAGGGGAAACTGTGATTCAGAAGCTATCTGCAGATCCCAGTATCTGCTGTGTGGGCCTCCTAGAACCCACTTCCCACCCTCTTACAATCTGTCAGTGCAGTGGGGGTGTCTGTTTGCTCCCTGAAAGAAAAATGAGATAAGAAAAAGAATGGAATAAAAAGCACAATCCCATTTATAGTAGCCACAAAAAAAAGAAAAAAGAAATACCCTGGCATCTTCCTAACCAGAGATGTGAAAGACCTTTACAATGAAAACTACCAAACACTGCTTAAAGAAATTAAAGGTGACACAAACAAATGGAAAAATATTCCATGCTCATGAATTGGAAGAATCAACATTGTTAAGGTGTCCTTCCTACCCAAGGCAATCTACAGATTTAACACCCTACCCATTAAATTACCAGCAGCATTCTCAGACCTGGAAACGGCAATACAGGAAGTCATATGGAAACATAAACGACCACGATTCGCCAAAACAGTCCTCAGCAAAAAAAAAAACAAAGCAGAAAGTATCACACTCCCAGACTTTAAACTTTATTATAAAGCTACAATAATCAAAACAGCCTGGTATTATAGACCAATGGAATAGAACTGAGATTCCAGAAGCAAAACCTCAATTTCTCAACCAACTCATCTTCGACAAAGCCTCCACCACCAACCACTGGGGAGTGGAGAACCTATGCAGTAAATGGTGCTGAGAAAACTGACTGACCACACGTAGAAGATTAAAACAAGACCCCTACCTATCACCATATGCAAAATTTAACTCTAAATGAATCAAAGACCTAAACATAAAACCTCAAGCTATAAGAACCTTAGACAATGCAGGAGACACCCTTATGGAAATTGGAGCTGGCAACCAGTTCCTGGTCAAAACCTCCAGTGCCCATGCCATAAGAGATAAGTCAGACAAGTGGGACCTCATCAAACAGACAAGCTTCTGCAAAGCTAGAGAAACCATCAAGAGAGCAGGGAGATAGTGCACAGACTGAAAAAAATATTTGCTAACTGTATACCTGACAAAGTCCTAGCATTTGGGATCTACAGGGAACTCAAATATGCCAAAAAGAAAAAAAACAAAACAGCCCCATTACAAAGTGGGCAAAAGAGATGAATAAACACTTCTCAAAAGAAGACATACGAGCAGTCAACAGATACATGAAAAAATACTCAACCTCATTAGTCATCAAAGAAATGTAAATTAAAACTACACTGAGATACCACCTAACTCCAGTCAGGATGGCCATCATCAATTACTCAAAAAACAGCAGATGCTGAAGAGGAGATGGGGGAAAAGGAAACACTCCTACAACTGTTGGTGGGAGGGTAAGCTAGTACGATTTCTATGGAAAACAGTTTGGTGATTCCTAAAAGATCTAAAAATTGACCTTCCATACGACCCTGCAGTCCCCCTACCGGGAACATACCTGGAGAAATTCAGATCACTCTTTGAAAAAGATACCTACACGCGTGTGTTTATTGCAGCATTATTCACAATAGCAAAAACACAGAACCAACCATGCTGCCCATCAAAAGAGGACTGGATTAAAAAAAAAAATGTGGTACATATACAGGATGGAATATTACACAGCCATAAAGAAGGACAAAATTATGAACTTCACAGCAACTTTGATGGATTTAGAGACTATAATACTGAGTGATCTATTATAAAAACAACCGAGTATCACATGTTCTCCATGTTCTCACTCATAAATGGACCTTGAACAACTATCATAATACTATAAGGACTTGGTAGTTTGGGAAACTGCCAGGGGGGACAGGGGCATGATTGGCAGGAGTGGGAAACTGCCGGGGTGGGGGTGGGGGGGGCACACCTCATTGACAAGGGTACCTGCATAATGAACAGTTGTTTAGCTAACCCTGAATTGTATCCCACATATGTAAAATAAAAAGTTTTCTAAAAAAAGAATTAAACTGAAGATCACCATTTGCTCAAAGGACAGGAATATTCTAGGCATTTTTTGTGAAAGTAAAATAGGTTTTGTGACAGCCATGACATCACCACGTAAAATTCCAGATGATCATGTAATTCTGTACTTTCTGTTTACATACGAATGTAATTTTAATAACTTGTTTTTAAAAAAATATTTTAAAAGTAAACAGTAAAACAAAGACCGTATCTCCAGTTAGCCTCCTGTGGGTTAGTGTCTGTGCATTGACTAGCTGACTGAAACTTGTGATCTCTCACTATTTAATCAAGAAAAATAAATCAGCTGTGTATTTCTGATGAAAAATCCATTTACCCCAGCATTGTTTGGGTCTTACAAGTTATTAATTGTAGTAGACTTTTATGTTTTATTACCTTAAAACATATGGTAATAATTTAACCTGTATAATAAAACTATATTCCAGTATCTCTATGTTATAAATACATTATAATGTAGTATCAGCACATCGTATCTGCAGATGCATGTAGTGTAAATACATTTTCATTACTTTAAAAGGTACGTAATACTGTAGAGATGACATATGAAAATAATATCTTGCAGAACAACTTTTATAGTACTATAGTTACAGAGATTGGATAATAAAAGTATTTGTAATTTAATTTTTCTTATCAAAATGTACATAATTGTAACTTAGGCTTGAGCAATACAGTTTTTTTAAAAGTTTATTTCTTAATATAAAGTAAATTCACTTATTGTCTAAAAGTGTTATTGATCCTGCACTGTTATTCAAGTAATCACTCCTCTGGGTCATCAGGAGGCTACAGAACAGTGTTCATCAAGATTATCTTTAATAAGATGTCACCCAAAGTTGGAAGGAAGAAGCTGAAATGAAAATTTCAAGAGGTACAAGAGTTGTAGGAATGGGCCTTTGATTCCTGCTTAAATTTATTTATGATACAGACCAGTTCTTCATGTTCCTTTTTTCCTGATAGCAGTGATCCAGTCCCATGTACAGATCTATAACTTTTGCAGTAATGTAATGACTTGAACTCAGCAATTACTATAAACTTTGTTATGTAATTGATAGCCTGATGCCTGGTTATATTACTTTTCGCATTTCATTCATTACTTGTGGGCATCTCTGGTATATAACACTTAAATTGTTTATCAACCCATAGGTCTTCTACTACTTCGTTTTTAAAATTTACGTAATTCCTCTATTTCTTCTCATAGAGCTTCTTGATAAAATTTGATGAAAACTTAAAATATTCAGGAATACTTTTTTTACATCCTTCAGACTCCTCCTTTGACAGGTAATTCATAAACATAACACTGACCATAGTTTTGTTGAGCTTCCTCATAGGGTAACATCCTTTAATATCCTTCAAGCCGGGCTCGGTGGCTCAGCCTGTAATCCCGCGCCTTTGGAGGCTGAGGTGAGTGGATTGCCTGAGCCCGCGGGTTCGAGACCCACCCGGGCAACTTGGTGAGACCTCATCTCTACAATAAATAAAAAAATTAGCCGGGTGTGGTAGCGCGCTCCTGTAGTTCCAGCTACTTGGAAGGCTAAGGCGGAAGGATCGCCGGAGCCCAGCAGGTCGAGGCTGTGGTGGCCGGGAGCGGCCACTGCACTCCAGTCTGGGTGACGGAGTGAGACTCCAACGCAAAAAAAAAAAAAAAAAAAATCCTTCCATGCTGTTATAGAAGCATACACTGCATCTTTAAGATCAAAAGAAACCTGAAATTTTCACACACTTCAGTCAGAGTTCATTAATTTGTATGTGAAAGATGCCCAGTAATCCACTCCTGAACTCTTGCTGACGTGTTGATTCATTGAGTGGATTAAAGAAGTCCTTTTTGCAGGCAGGTAGGTGAAAAAGCTGTTCCACAAATAAGATCCAAGAAATGGAACTTTTAGCTGGCCTTAGGCATGTAAGGTTTTCATTTATGTCCAGCATTACATGAGTAAAGACCTTCTCTCAAGATTTCCACAGTCATCCAGATACTTCTATGCATGCCTGAAGTTCAGCAGAATGTGTAGCACCTCCCAGCTTTGGATCCTTGCTGTGCACAAGTACTGCAGGAGGCACTAGCACAAATGAGAACAATTAACCTGTGTTTGCTCTTTAAACTTAAAAGAAACCACAAGGACTCTGTTTTCATGAGTCAGGTTATTACTGAGAAAATAATGTCAAAACACATTCATTTTTGTTATAAAATTGATAGGATGTCAGGTTATGCTTCTGAACTAAAAAATGGAAAACTTCATGAAGTTATCTGCAGCCTCAGTGTCAGCAACTCTGCTTCATGACGCATAATGTTCACAAATGCTGTGATGTAATCTAAAGTTGCAGTGAAACTTCACATTACAAATTGCACATTTTCAGGGAAATTTCTTTTGAAATTTTATCCTTTTTATTAACTTAGATCTTGGCACTGGATTTTCTTTTAAGTGCTTATTTGGGCTGGGCACAGTGGCTCACACCTGTAATCCCAGCACTTTGAGAGGACAAGGTGGAAGGATCGCTTGATGCCCAGCGTTCAAGACCAACCTGGGCAATATGTAGCAAAACCCTATCTCTACAAAACATAAAAATAATTAACCAGGCCCGGACATGGTGGCATGACCCTGTTGTCCCAGCTATTAGGTTGATGCAAACATTCGTAGCATTTGTTTTTGGCATGGCAACACTGCAGTGTTAGGAGTTTATCATTTAGAGTGACAATGTTGTGCTTGTGAATACGCCTTGTATTTTGCAGATTTGAAGAAAATTAGTGCTATTCGTGGACTAAAGAAGATGGAGTATCAAGTGGAAAAAAACAAAAACTTTTGACATTCTTTTCTTTGAGTTTAACAGACAAGTAAAGACAGGGAGGCAGCTCGGAACATTTGTGCTGTGTTTGGGGGAAAATGCCATCAGGGAAAGCACAGCAAGAAAATGGTTTTGTTGTTTCACAGAGGGCTACTTTGCCCTGCGATTCTCCACGTTCCTCAGGAAGATCATCGGGCTGTAATGAAGACCATTTAAACGCTTTAATCCATGATGATCCACATTAGCCAACCCGAGAATTGGCAAATGTGATGAACTCTGACCAGTCAACCATCGTGCGACATGTGGATTCCATGGGCAAGTGAAGAACACTACGAACGTATGCATGAACCCAATTCTTTGAATACTGAAGCAGGAGGATCACTTAAGCCCAGGAAGTTAAGACTGCAGTGAGCTATGATCACACCACATGCTCCAGCCTGGGTGACAGCGAGACCCTGTCTCAAAAAAATAATGCTTATTTGAAATACATGGTTACACACTCCATGTAGAAACTTTTAGTTTGTTGCTTTTCATTTCTTTTAGGACTCTCAGTGTAGCTATAAATGATTATGATCGATCCTCCTGTCTCTTGATTATTGGAGTTTCCAACCAACCACATGAATCCTTTAGTGATACGGCCATATTGGCTCTGCCACTGGCCCACAAGGTCACTGTCTCCCAGTTAAGAACCACTTTGTTGACTCACCTCACTTGAACTTATTAATGATCACAGTTCTCTTTTTACTGTTTTCTTTCTTTATGACTTCTAACTTCTGCAGTATCATCAAAATATATTGACCACTTTTATTATCTGTTCTGTTGCTTGAGTCCAGTCTAAATATCAAGGGGACAATTAAGTGGAAACTTTCTTAAATAACCTAAACAGTCTAGGATTAAAATTCTGAACTGTGTCACTGATGATAACCAAGGTCAGGAGCATTTCGTATCATGGAGCCTGTATCGTAAAACCTCTAGGTAGCTATCCAGGGGGCCAGGTCTCCCTAAGATGACCTACTTTGTTATTCTGTTGCTGTAGCTCCTCACAGTGATCCACTTACAGAGCAAGTCACCAGTGTCAGATCTTTGGGATTTTTTGGAAAGCATTAGAATTTCTTGACTTTAAAGCCAGATTGAGTATCTGTTACACATTCCATAATAAGCTCTTTCCGAAGAAGATACAGAGCATATAAAAGACCTAGTCCCAGTTGTTGAGAAATGTACAGGATTTGAACAAGAGAAACCTATTAAATTGCAACCAATACAAACTCCTTATAGGTACTCTTACTTCATGTTCAGAAAAATTTGTCTGAGTTAGGTCTTTAAATTTGGCTGGAGAAACAGTCTCATAAACAGCACATTGTTAGCCTAGATTATTAAAGTCTGCAACTCAAAACACTAAAAAAGTATTCAGTTTTAGATGTTCTGCCAGAGGTATGCCATCAAACTATTTACATACCTCTTAAAATTTTGAGTGTGTTCTCTATACTTCTTTTTTGGTGGTGATTGTCTTATTGTGTGGCTAGGACCTCCAGTTCAGTGTTGAATAGCAGTAATGTTGACAGGCATTGTTTCTGTTCCTGCTTTTAATGAGGTTGCTGTTTTATTATGTGTTTTTGATAAACACCCTTTATCAAGTTAAGATTTTCTTTTATTCTATATTTGCTAGAGTTTTTTTTTTATATACAGGTGTCAAACTCTGTCAAATTTTTTTTGCACTTACTAAGCTAATCATATAGGCTCTTTTCTCCCTTAATTTAGTTAGATGATGAGTTACTTAGATTTTATAATATTGAATCACTTTCTATGTTATGCTCTGGAACACTATAGATTGGGAATTGCCTGAAAATTCCCTGCAGGTTTTGCATTCTGGAGCGATCGTACATTCAAGTCTCCCACACACTTTTTAATTGTTGTGTTACCCCAGAGAAGGCGCTGACATGGGAGTGGACTCCAGGATATGGGCTTAACATTAGCATTTTGATTCTTAATCAGCTCTGTTAAAATGAGAATCACTGGATAGTTCTGATGCCACTTGCAGGATTCAGAATTCCTAACGTGGTACGTAAAGGCCTCTCATAATCTGGAGCAGCATTGTCCAGGGATAGAAGTAGGACAGCCACCAGCTGCATGTGGCTTGAAACATGGCTAGTGCAACTGAAGGACTGAATTTTAAATTTTATTTAATGTTTATTTCATTTAAACTTAAATGAGCGTGTGTGGCTAGCAGTTACTCTTTTCAGCAGCACAGATCTAGAGGCTAAGCCCATCTAACTTTGCAGGCTCACTTGCACCTGTAGCTGTAGCTGTGTTTAACTACTTGATGTTAGGCAGCTGAGCCATGTTTTCTGCGTTCTTTGCCCAGCATGCCTACCTCTTCTTGCCAGCCCCCTTGTCACTTTTGTCTCCTTCCTTAGGACTCTGTTCACATGTGGTCAAGCTGTGAAGCCCTTGCCCTAGCCTTTCTGCCCAGTGAGAGTCGGGTCTCATTTCCTATATTCTCATTGCACTGAAACATCTGGTACCCTGAGATGATTATAATTGCTCCCTACAGTCTTGTTGGACCTTCAAGATAGAGATCATCATCGTGTTGCTCTTAGGCTCTAGCACAAGACAGAAGATATCTGTCTTATACCAGGAGTTAATAAATAATCATGAAGAATAGGTATGGCATGTTCGTGGAACAACGAAGGGTTTTGTGTGGCTGTAGGGGCCAGTGGGGACTGAGAATAATGGGAGGTAAAGATCAGGTGAGTTAGGTGAGGGACCTCTAAGGCCACGAGGAGCCATTTAGGTTTGCTTGCCTCAGTTGGAAAGTGAGCATAATTGAAGTTTGGGGCAAGGAACTGGCATCGCGAAAGCACCTTTTTAGGGAAGTGTGTCTTGTAGTAAGCTGCTGGCTGGTTCGAGGGCAACAGAACCCCATCGGGGATGTAGGCTGGACACTTGCCACAATTGCAGTCTGCAGCTGTAAGGCACTGAGCCAGGATGGCTTGTGCCATCTGCCACTCCAGATTGTCTAGGTAGGCTTGGGTCACAAATCTGGGTTGACTGTTGGGCAACTTCTCTTTCTGTAGTCACTTTGCAAGCACTCCCGAGGCTATGGGCATGCTCCCAGAAGACAGCAGTAGTCCCTCTCAGAGAAATTACTTGACTTAGGCTAAGGAAATTCCAGCCCTGCCCTGCTGAAATCTCCATGTGGGACCAGCACTCTAGCAAGCACAAGGAACCTTGGGAGCTTTTCTTTTTTTTAACATATTTTTTATTTTAAAATTGTGGGGTACAGTTAAGGGTTAGGTATACAAATATGCATTGTGCAGGTACCCTTGTTGATGAGGTGTGCTTTTCAAAGGAAAATTGAGTAGATAATAGAAAACTAAGACTTTTGTAATGAACAGATAGATGAGAAGTTGATATTAGAAAAATTAAAGATTTGGAGAGCTTGAGAACAGAGATGATTGTTGGGTGCAAAATGTATGGAGAAAATGAGCAAATGACTGGATTTATGCTACAGTTTGGGACAGGGAGATGAAGGAGGGTCAGGAATAGTTTCTGTTGGAACAATAGGAATGGAAGAGTGGCAAATTAAGGAGAAAATAAATGGAGAGGAAATATGGGGAGCAGGCGACTTCATCATTTGGGAAGTTGATAAGTTAAAAGGAAGGAAGAAATATGTATACATAGAACTAGATTGGTCTGGCATGATCAAATGAAAATCTTTCCTAAATCATGTTGACCTGTTTATGTTTGAAGACAGAGGAAATAGAGCCAGTAGAAAGACAGAAAAAATTTGAGGTGTTTAAGGAGTTGGGAAAGAGCTGGATAAGGAAAAACGAAATGGCTTATTTTTAGATGGAAAGGGCAAGACGGTTCGGTTCTTGAGAGACTTGAAAGAGGAGGCAGGGAGGAGATTCCATGTGAGAGTATGCATGTGACGGGGGCACGAAGAGGAAAGAGAGTGCTGGGTGGAATGTGACTGTTAAGTAAAATTAAACATCTTGCTTTTTCCTACAGCCAGCACAATTAATGGAATTCCCTCGGGAGATGGAGGAGGCGGAGGTGGTGGAGCTGGTGGTGGTAGCAGCCAAAAAACTCCACTATTTGAAACTTACTCAGATTGGGACAGAGAAATCAAGAGGACGGGTGCTTCTGGGTGGAGAGTTTGTTCTATCAACGAGGGTTACATGATATCCACTTGGTAAGTCCAGTTTTAGCAGTGTTATATATATCTGGAAGTGACTTCCCTATGACGACTAGTCAGACTCTACTGTCCTTGATAACTTTCCAGTTATGGTTACTGGAATATTAGTTTAAATAATCTTTTGATTAATATTTTGTTTTGAAGATCAGAGCTTTTGAATAGAATCACAATATCCATAGGAAGATGCTGACAGTAATTCCTTATTGTCATCAGTAATCTGGTCAGTGTTAGTTTGCATTTTATGTTGTAACTGTGTTTTACAGATGATTTATTCAGATCAGAATCCAGAGTCTTCACATTGAATTTGCTTGATGTCTCTTGGGTTTAGTTTTGTTTTGATTGCTTGTTTTTTACTTTCTTATAGATGTGGGGTACAAGTCAGGATTAGGTAATGAGTGGTTTACAAGCAGGTGAGGTTTGGGCCTCTATCTTTACCTCACTTCACCTAGTTTCGGATCTGGTAGCCTCAGTGGGGGTACATTCCCTCCCTCTTCTCCCTCCCTTGGCAGTGTCCCACTAGAATGCTGATCCCTTTCTTCTAGTGTTGTGATAAATGTTCAGGACCCACTTATAAGTGAGAATATGTGGTATTCAGTTATTTGTTTCTGTGATAGATCACTGACTATAATGGACTCTAAGTCTGTCCAAGTTGCTACAGAGTCCATAATTTTGTCCTTCTTTATGGCTGCGTAATACTCCATTGTGTGTATGTACCACATTTTTTTATACAGTCCACTTTTGATGGGCAACAGGGTCGATTCCATGTTTTTGCTGTTGTGAATAGTGCAGCAGTGAACTTGCATGTACAGGTGTCTTTTTTGTAGAATGATTTGTGTTCCTCTGGGTATATTCCCAGGAGGAGAATTGCTGGATCATATGGAAGATCAATTTCTAATTCTTTTAAAAATCGTCACACTGTTTTCCACAGTGGCTATATTAGTTCACACTCCCACCAACAGTGTATAAGTGTTCCCTTTTCCCCGCATCCTCTCCAGCATCTGTTATTTTTTGAGTTATTGATGCGGGTCATCCTGACTGGAGTTAGGTGGCATGGGCCATATTGATGGAAATACCAGGTAACCATTGACTATGGGAGGTGATGTGTGAATACTGGCATCTGAGGAGGTTAGGCAGAGAAAAGACACGGAGAGCATTTCAACAGAAAAGTACCACATGCAAGCACAACTACAGGCATTAAAGAGAGTCTGCTCAGCCTATAATCCCAGCACTTTGGGAGGCCAAGACGAGTGGATTACCTGAGACCATGGTTTGAGACCAACCCAAGCAACCTGGCAAGACCTTGTCTCTACAATTAAAAAAAAAAAAAATTAGCCAAGCATGGTAGCATGCGTCTGTAATTCCGGCTGCTTGGAAGGCTGAGGTGGAAGGATCGCTGGAGTCCAGCAGGTTGCCATGAGCGTGCCACTGCACTCTAGCCTGGGTGATGGAGTGAGATTCCAACTCAAAAAAAAAAAAAAAAGAAAGAGAGTCTGGCTTCTTCTGTATAGTTTGTGAGTTGGGGGAGTCTGAATAAAACAGAGAAAATAAAACCACTCCTCAGGTGATGTTCATGGATACTAGCTATTTGGAAAAAGTCATATTGAAGTAGTCATTCCCAACATAAAGTTAACATGAAGTCCCACAGTCAGGGGAAAGCCGTCTAGATGCTTTCACGCTATCTAACTCACACACACAGACCCGCACAACCTTAGATGCTAGTTGCTGATGGCCTCTGAATTCTACACATTTTGATAAGCCATATATTAATTTTCCTCAGTTCAGAATATTTAAAAAATTTCTGTTGAGATGTATTATTTGGCTCTTGTGTTCCTTAGAGTTGTGATGACGAACCTCTAAATTATTTTTAGCTCTCTTTCTGTTATTGGTTTCTATTTAATTCCATTCTCGTCTGAAAGAAGACATTGTGCGGTTTCTACTCTTTTAAATTGGTTAAGGTTTGTTTTACGGAAAGGAATGTGGTCTATCCTGGTTAATGTTCCATGCGAGCGTGAGAAAAATGTGCATTCGGCTGTTGGTGAAGGAAGTAGTCCGTATGTGTCAATTATATGCAGTTGATTGATGGTGCTGTTGAGTTCAACTATGTCCTTACTGATTTCCTGCCTGCTGGATCTGTCCATTTCTGATAGAGGGGTGTTGATGTCTCCAACTACAACAGTGGATTCATCTATTTCTCCTCGCAGTTCTATCAGTTTTTGCCTCACGCGTTTTGACACTGTTGTTAGGAGCACACACTTTAAGGATCGTTCCATCTTCCTAGGGAATCTATCCTTTTGTTATGCGATGCTTCTTTTTTTTATCCCTGATCATTTTCTTGCTCTGAAGTCTGCTTTGTCTAAAGTTAATACAGCGACTTCAGCCTTTTTTGATTAATGTTGGCATAATTATCTTTTCCCATCCTTTGCGTTGGATGTATATATGCCTTTCTATTTAACATCAAGTTTCTCACAGGCAGCAGATGGTTGAGTCTTGTCTTGGGATTAGGTCTCAGTCTTTTAATAGGCCTGTGCCCCATGGCTGTGAACTTTACAAGTGCTCCTTAGTTCCCCTACTCCCCCATAATCAGGACACCAAAGCCAGAGGGAGCTGAAATTGGTCATTTTTCTTCCCCCCAGGTGGCTTAACTCTGATAAAATCTCACCAAGTCAGACTCTGATTTAAAAAAAAAAAAAAAAAAAGAAAGTTATCTTGAAGCAGGCTTTGTTAAGAACAGAAGGTTCCTCTGGTTTTTCTTTCAAAATTGATACTCCTCCCCATCCCTGCTACAAACAAAAAATTTTTTCTCTGCTACGCGCTGCGAGAACCTCGCTGAGTGCTTGAATGTAAAACTCAAAACAGTTTGGGGGGGGCCTCCACTACGATCCTCCCCCTGCAGCCCAGCCACTTTTTAACTCTCAGACTTATCTACACTGAGCGAGCGTCAATCAATTTGTCAATTACAGTGTAGGTTTTGCTGCTTCGGTGATGTTTCCTGTGGAAAAAATTCCCTTCCTGTGGAAGATTCTGCTTGTGGATTACCGCCTGTCTCTCCAATTCTGAATGCAGCAGTTTGCCGTCACCTGATTTCTCTGATAGATCTGAGAAAAGTTGTTAATTTTTCAGTTTGCTCAGAGTTT
>CAUYQG010085360.1:0-10722 GCA_963574415.1 Tarsius wallacei | reverse complement strand
GGGGTTGTGACTCAGCCGGCATCCGCTTAGATGGGACCCTTGTGGAGCCTGGGGATGGGCAACCCAATTAGTCATTTTTTTTTTTTTTTTGAGTTGTAGTGTCACCCTGTTGCCCAGGCTGGAGTGCAGTGGCACGCTCACAGCCTCTGCAGCCTTGACCTGCTGGGCTCAGGCAATCCTTCCGCCTTAGCCTTCCAAGTAACTGGGACTACAGGTGCGCTCTACCACACCCAGCTAATTTTTTTAATTGATTGTAGAGATGAGGTCTTGCCATGTTGCCCAGACTGGTCTTGAACCCCTGGGCTTAGGCAATCCTCTTGCCTCAGCCTCCCAAAGTGCTGGGATTACAGGCTTGAGCCACCATGCCTGGCATGGAATGTTTTCTTAATTGTCTTGTTCTTTATTCCTCCCCCTCCCTTTTAAATAATAGCTTTATTGACATACAATTCCCCTGCCATAACATACCTTTTTAGTGTACCACTCAGTAGTTGTTAGTATAGCCACAGAGTTGTGCAACTGTCAGGTACCACAGTCAATTTGAGAACATTTTCATCACCCCAGAAGAAACCGTGTTCCCGTGAGTGGTGACACCCTTTTCCCTCCCACCCATCTCCATCTCCTGGCCCCCACTAGTCTACTTTCTGTAGATTTGCCTGTTTTGTGTATTTACACAAATGGAATCATGATATGTGGTCTTTTGTGACTGGTTCTTTCACTTAGCATGATGTTTTCATCCATGTTGTCCATCCATGTTGTAGCATGCATCAGTACTTTATTCCATTTTATGGCTCAGTAATATCCCATTTGTATGACTACATAACCACATGTTGTTTCTCCATTCACTTGCATTTATCCATTCATTTGTGTTTACTTGTTCATGCCTTCTTTCTCTCCCCCCCTTTTTCAGTTGCTGCTTTCTTCCGAGATCAGGCAGAAGGAACTCTCCCTCACCACCGCCCAGTGAAGAAAAGGACGGTTTGGAAGTGTGGGCTCCAGTAGTTGACTCTGAGGTTCCTTCCTTGGAAAGTCCCACACTCCCAGCCCTCTCCTCACTGTCATGCTGTGATTCTGCAAGACCTGATGAGGGAAGCTCCACTCCTCTGTCTGTGAGGAGGGACATGGGAGGGGACCATGCTGTACCTTCGGACCCTGGTCAGTTAGAAACAGTTTTGGAAAAGTGAGCTCTGCTCTGAGCTCTGTGTTCTACTCTGGGGCAGACAGAGAGGATGCAGGCCAGGAGACTTACTCAGGTGGGAATGGGTATGGGGCAGGTACAGGGGAGGCTGGGCTGCTAATGTCTTATGGTCACCTCTGCTCGGGTTGGCTGCACAGAGGTTGGTCATGCCACCCCCCTCAAGCCTCCTCCATAGGAATAAACACTGTGCGGGTGTTTATAAGTTAGGCATAAGGCCCGGGGGCTGTTGATTTGGAACAGAATCCTATATTTACTCTCCAGGGAGCTGAGTTTCTTTGGGCGGTTTGTTTATAGGCCCAGGAGCACCTCCTCAGGTGACTGGTTTTGGGGGCCTGAAGGTGGCGAGTCCAAACTGCCATATTGAATTTCATCACAGCAGGAATGCTAATGTAGTTACGTCCCTGTCTTGACTGGCTTCTGTTTTTGCTGTGGCTCCTGGAGCACTCTGGCTCTGGGAGGCTGGCCTCTAGCCTACCTCCTGGCATGGACAGGGTGGGGAATATTTCCTCTCCTGCCTCTTGCTTTTTCCTCCACTAACACCACTGAATGGAGCCGGTGTTGTGAGTCCCATCGCTGAGGTTTCTGGCACATCTCGAGACCTCGGTCTGGCTGAGTGGAGCCTGAGACCTGCGTAACAGCTCGTGGCCCTCCAAGAGAGAGAACTGGTTGGCCACAGCTGGAGTGAAAGGCAGCAGCTCTGACCCTTTTGTTTTGGGAGAGGCTGTCTAGGACTGTCACTGCCACTTCTGGTTATGGAGCAGAGACGTGGCTGTCTTTGCTGCAGGGTTAGAGAGGGCTTCTTTCTTTCTTTTCTTTTTTTTTTTTTTTGAGTTGGAGTCTCGCTCTGTCTCCCAGACTGGAGTGCAGTGGCCGCTCCCGGCCACTGCAGCCTCGACCTGCTGGGCTCCGGCGATCCTTCCGCCTCAGCCTTTCAAGTAGCTGGAACTACAGGTGCGCGCTACCACACCCGGCTAATTTTTTTGATTTATTGTAGAGATGAGGTCTCGCCAAGTTGCCCAGATGGGTCTCGAACCGGCTGGCTCAGGCAATCCACTCACCTCAGCCTCCCAAAGCGCGGGATTACAGGCTGAGCCACTGAGCCCGGCTGCTAATTATGTTTAAGTCATTATCATCTACCTCTGCTATATTGAGTTTGAAATTCTAGTGACTTCAACTTGAGTAACGAAAGTAATTATGATTTTAAAACGTTGAAATGATCTGGAACTTGTTTTTCTTTTGTTTGCTTATAGTATGAAAAGGTTAAAATAAGCAATGTCCCCTATTTCCACATGTTATTGCTAATGTTATGTTGTCTTTCTTTTGCAGGCATAGGGAACAACTGACTGATGATCACAAGAGACAGGCCCTTGGTTTAAAAATCTTCTGATTTCAACAGCAGTCAATGACATTCCTATAACATTGATACTTAAGAAAGAATAAAAGGTTCTAAGACATTTTTGCAGAAAAAGATATATAGATACTAGTTTGAAAGCATTTATTTCTTTATTCTTTATTTTCAGTTCCAGTTCTCTATATCGACTTTTTAAATTTCTCTAATTTCTCTAAGAAAAGAGAAGAAAAGAGAAAATAAAGACAAACTACAACCATAATCATTATGAAAATTATATTTTTGAAACAGATTTAAAAAAAATTTGCCTACTTTAAAAATAGAATAAATAGAACATTATATGTTATCAAAGATAAGTAATAAATAAATTATAATATTTTTTATTTTCATGGGAGCTGAATTCAGTTTCCCCCTGAGATCTAGGAACATTATTTTACAACAATCTTCCTATACCTTTTTTGATTCCATAAAGTTTAAAAGAGTGAATTTTTATTTTGTACCCTTAAGTGACCTTATCACTAGTAATGAAACAACATTGAAGATCTTATCATGTATTTTGAATAATATATGTTATTTCATGATTATTACTAATTCAATTAATTTCAGAGTCATTGCAGTTTTATATTTATTTTGCTGATAGTTAATGACTCAAAAATATTTTTCTTCAATGCTCACTATGTGCCAGGCACTGTAAAACATACCAGGATAGAGGTTTTATCTGGGAAAGAATATCAGGGCCTCAGAAAAAGGCAATCCCAATTAGCTTTATGTCTGAAAGCGATTATTTGTAATTACTATGATTTATTTATTACTGCAGTAGTCTGGGATTCAGAAAGGAAGGCTATATGTAGTAAAGTATTTGGCAGAGAAGTAACTGACAAAAAATATTTGCTCTTTCATTTTTAGTACCTATCTCAACTGAAGATTGATGATTAAAAACATTATCTACCTGACTTTCAAAAAGGGGGATCTTTCTTAGTGTTATTATTCATATTGTACTTGTGAGCAAATCTCTCTCTATATATATATACGGTTATAGCTCTGGCTTAAACCAAGAAAGATAGTCTTTAAATGAAGATCATATATATTTTGATTTCAAAAATATTGAGATGGATTTCTAATATTCATCTGGCCAAATTAAATATTTGAATAGCTTCTAGATTTTAGTCAAATTTTATAGACTGATACATTATTTACAACCCCCACTAATTGAAAAATAATTTTGGGATAAGTTTGATGAAGAAATGATCTTTTTTCATATTTAAGCAATTCTCTCTGCTAATGATGGTTTAGTAAGAAATAGAATGCAACTGTCAAAATTAAAACATTATATGTACCATTTGTGAGTTTCAAAACAACTGTTTTGTTTAATTCTTTTTTTTTTTTTTGAGTTGGAGTCTCACTCTGTCATCCAGACTGGAGTGCAGTGGCCACTCCCGGTCACCGCAGCCTCGACCTGCTGGGCTCCGGTGATCCTTCCGCCTCAGCCTTCCAAGTAGCTGGAATTACAGGCGCGCGTTACCACGCCCGGCTGATTTTTTTTATTTATTGTAGAGATGAGGTCTCGCCAAGTTGGCCAGGCGGGTCTCGAACCCGCGGGCTCAGGCAATCCACTCACCTCAGCCTCCCAAAGGCGCAGGATTACAGGCTGAGCCACCGAGCCCGGCTTGTTTAATTCTTATTTAATCATATGTTCCCCAGTAAGTTTATGTGAAACTTACTGACATATGGAAGCCAGGTAATCAGTAATTGCAGCTTTGTAGTTAAGAACTTGGTCTAGAGATGAACTATGAATCTGTGACTTGGCACCACCATGTTTCAGCTTCTTTATGACATTGTGCAATTAACTTCTCTGACTCAGTTTCCTATTTTGCAAAACAGAGCTGGGATATATATTTAGTAAAGGACTAAACACAATACCTGGCAAATAGACAAATATTTAGTAAATATTACTTATTTTTACATTTTATAGACTATTTCTTATGTACACCTACTAGATTGACATATAGCAAATACTCAAGAAACATAATTAAAACTCATTATTGATTTTGATTTTCCAGGGTTTGACAGATTTTCCCAACATAGCCAAGCTTTTCAGTTTTTCTCAAATTATTCACTAAAAAAGCAGCATTTATTTTATCAGTTAACAGGAGGGCAAATGATGAACAGCAAAATGAAATTAGATATATGGTGATAGCAATTCCAAATTACTTGGATGTTGAACTCACTTATGTCTTTTGCAAACCCATATTGTACATTTTAGACAAAGAATTGTTATTCAAAGATGGAAGATAAAATGCAGAGATTAAGACAAAATTGGAAATGATGACTGCAGATTTTAGATAACTTTTTTATGCATTAACGATCAAAGGTCAAAAATACTGAGATACTGTCATGTACAAAGATGATTCAATTTTATTGTAAAATAGGGGTTATATTAAAAGAAAACAAATGTAAACAATAAATATATTGGGTAAAATGAATGATTTAATGATTCAAATTTTCTTAGCTGTACTTTTGACAAAAAACAAAAGCTGTTAAACACGATGTACAAATTACAACTCAGATGATGAAAGAAAGGCCTACCTACTAAAGCAACTCTAGCTACTAGTCTTAATTATTTATTCTTAATTTTGTGGCATTTATGTTGGAGATATATCTATATGTCTATATCTATGACTCTAAGTTAATTTCCTTGTGCAGTGTTCTTGCTCTGTCATTGTGTGTTTACTCACGATTTTCTTTTCATGTATTACATTTGTAAGTGATTTCTAGCTTGTCATTATCATCATTCCTAAAGAGAAAAATATGATCTACAAGGAGATTTAATTTTACATTTGAGAAAAAAATGCTAGATTATTTTTACTCCTTCTACTTTATCTTTGTAGTATTTACTAAAGGGATTTTATTTTGCAAATAAAAGAAAATAAATAATGCATTCCTGTTGTTATATAGAAGTGAAAGAAAGAAATAACAGAGGAGAGAGTAAAAGGTCACCCATAACCCTATGCCTGCAGATAACCAATATTACTATTTGGATGTAAATTGTTTTATATTTTTAAAATGTTTGCATATGTCTTTCATATATACACACACATATATACATACATAATACACACATACATATACACCCTATAGTTTTTATTTTATGAAAATTAAATTATACTATAATACAGTTTTGTTTCTTTTTCACTTAATGACATTGATATGATGTCATTGCACATACCTGAATACAGATTTCAATGATTAGATAATATTCCATAAACAACTATATTTATTTAACCAATTTCCATGTTTGAACATTTAGAATATTAATAAAAGGTAATAATGGATGTGTTATGGTTGAGAACATGGGTCCTAGAGGTAGACTTCTTTGGCTTAAATGTTAGGTTTACCACTCATGGGGGAATAATCTTGAAGAAGTTCCTTTCTCAGTATTCTAATAGGTAAAAGAGAAATAACAATAATAATAATCTCATGGTTTTCATGAGAGTTTAATGGACTAATGATGAAATTTTATTTTTTAATAATTAAATTTAGTTTGGAACTGGAATGACAGAGTAATCTCATATACTATCTCATTGGTAAAATGACAAAACTTTTATCGAAAAAAAGGCCTGAAGAAAACATACTGCAGGTCCTATCTTTCAACATTTAAATACAAAGATACATTGAGTTATACAGAAAAGATAAAACATTCTGATTCAACTTGATTTCTCAACCTATCTGCCTAATAGTATAAAAGATGAATCTTCTCTGGAAAAAATATTTTCAAATTTAGTCTCTATTTTTTTAATTAAACAATGTTTTGTATATAAATGAAATCTTGAGATATGCAAAGAGGAAGGAAAAGAGAAAAAACGTACAATAGAAGCAGACACACACATGATTCAGATGATGGGATTAGCACATAAAAATTTAACTGCAACTGATATATTAGAGGATACAAAGAAAAGATGAGTGCAATAAATTAGAAAAAGGTGGAGAGTTTCAACACAGAGTTTCACACTATCAAGGAGAATCAGGTGGATACTCTATTAGTGCTAAAGTTAAGAACTCATTAGGCTGGATAAATAACAAACTAGAGACATTAGGCCACAATTTTAATGAAATCAAAACACAGGTCAATAGAAAATACCCAAAATGAGATACAGAAGGAAAAATAGTTAAAAAAAACAAAAACAAAAACAAAAATAAGAGATTGGGGCACAATCAAATGGTGTAAACATTGAGAAACTAGAGTACTAGGAAGGGGAAAAAAATGACAATATTTAAAGGGATAATAGGTGAAATGACAATATTTAAAGGGATAGTTGGTGATAATTTTCCAAACTGATAAAATTCAAGTTCAAGAAGTTCAGTGAAACTGAGTGGGAAAAAAAAAATCTAGATGCACAGCAGGCAAATTGATTATAATTAAGGATAAAAAGTAACTCTTCAAAGCATCCAGAGAAGAAAACTCTTGAATTCAATGGAATAAATGGAAAGGTTTATTGCTCACATTTTAACAGAATATAGAAGAAAGAAGACAACAGAAAAACATCTTTACAGCATGACTGAAAAAAACCCCTGCTGACCTAAAATTCTATATCAAGAACAAAATTTATTCAAAAATTCAGCAAATGCATTTTTAGATTAACAAAGCCTGAAGGTATTCATTGCCAGTATACTAGCAGCACGATAAGTACTAATGTAAGTTCTTCATACTGACAGATAATTATTCCAGAAGAAAAGCATAGATCTGCAGGAAGGAATAAAGATAAATTGGTGTGGATAGATACACAAGAACACAGACTGAAGCAACAATGATAAATATGTACCTTTCGGCTTCTCACATATGTAGATGATAATAAACAAAATGTTAATAAAACATATGATGCTAATAGCACATAAATAAGGAAAACAAAAATGGAGCTACACAATGTAAGGTTCTTGAATTATTTGGAAAGTGGTAAAGGTAATAATTCAAGATATAGTATAATAAGTGAAAAGGGTATATTATAATTTTGAGGATGACGATTAAGTCATACAAGAATGTGTAGTTAAAACATTAATGAATACAAATGGAATAATTTTAAAAATATGTGGGCAATCTAAAAGAGGCTAAGAAAGAAGGGTCAAGGGACTAAGAAATGATGAGAGAAAAAGCAAGATGGTAGAATTAAAACAAAATGTATCACCAGATCCATTATTATTTATATAACTAAATATACTCCAGTTAAAATATAAACATTATTGAACTGGAATACAAAATATGGAAATGAGATCCAACCATATGCCAGTCACTGTTCTGTGCACTTGTGTAGTATCTAAGAAACCTTTGCCTAATCTACGTTCACAAAAATTTACTCTTATGCTTTCTTCTAATAGTTTTGTAGTTTTATTCTTTCATTTAAGTATATTATCTGTTAACCATATTGAGT
Source organism: Tarsius wallacei (assembly GCA_963574415.1). Lineage (NCBI taxonomy): Eukaryota > Metazoa > Chordata > Mammalia > Primates > Tarsiidae > Tarsius > Tarsius wallacei. The sequence continues at coordinate 2,756 of CAUYQG010085360.1, read as the reverse complement.
TAATTTTTGTATATGGTCTAAGTTAGAGGTCTAACGTCCTTTTTCTGCATGTAGATGTCCCAGCACCATTTGCTGAAAAGGTGATTATTTACTCCATTAAATTGTCTTGAAACCCTTGTGAAATCCATCGACTATAAATTTAAGGGTTTATCTCTGTATTCACAAGTCTTTTCCATTGACCTATATGTCTATTCTTGTACTAGTATTACACTGTTGTGATTACTATAATTTTGTAGTGCATTTTGTAATTGGGAAGTATGAGTCCTCCAACTTTGTTCTTTTTCAAGATTGTTTTGGCTATTCTGTGTCCCTTGAATATCCAAATGTATTTTTGTGTCAACTTGTCAGTGTCTGTAAAAAAGGCAGCAGGCATTTTGATAGGGATTTTAGTGTGTATTTATATGAACTGGAAAAAATTGTTATCTTAGCAATATTGTGTTACAATCCACAAACATGGCTTGTTTTTTAAAAGTGTCTAATCTCTTTAAAAAACAAAGTTTGTAATTGTCAGTGTAAAAGTCTTGCACTTATTTTATTAAATTTATTCCTAAGTATTTTTTGATACTGAAATAGAATTGCTTTCCTGATTTTCCTTTTTGGATAGTTTATTGATAGCATATAGAAACACAATTGATTTTTACATATTATTTCCTGCAAACTTAAAGAAATTGTTTATGTGTTATAACTTTTTTTAGTTGATTCTTTTTTTTGAGCTGGAGTCTCACTCTGTGGCCCAGACTGGAGTGCAGTTGCAGGCAGGCTCACGACCACCCCAGAGTCGACCTGCTGGGCTCAGATGATTCTCCTACATCAGTCTTCCAAGTAGCTGGAACTACAGGCGTGCGCTACCACACCTGGCTTATTGATTGATTGATTGATTGATTGATTGATTGTAGAGACGAGGCCTCATCAATTTGCCCAGGCTGGTCTCGAACCCCTGGGCTCAGTCAATCCTCTTGCCTCAACCTCCTAAAGTGCTTAGTGGATTCTTTATCACCATAATCGTGTCATCTAGAAGTAGAGATAGTTTTACCTCTTTCCTTCTGTTTGGATACCTTTTATTTCTTTTTCTTGCATAATATATCTAGTTAGAACTTCCAGTGCAATGTTGAATAGAAGTGGCCAGAGTAAGCATCCTTGTCTTTTTTCCTGATATTAGACTTTATTTCTGATCTTAGTCTTTTCCCATTAAGTATAAAGGGTTTCCATTAAGTATCTGAGGGTTTGTTTGTACATGCTCTTCATTAGGTTAAAGAGGTTTCTTTCTCTTCCTAGTTTTTAATTTTATTTTTTTGAGTTATTTTATCATGAAAAGGTGTTGGGTTTTGTAAAATGCCTTTTCTGTATTAATTGACATGATCATGAGTTTTTTGTCCTTTATTAATATAATGAATTTCAAATTTTATTTTACTTTTTTGAGTCAAGGTCTCACACTGTTGCCTAGGCTGGAGTACAGTGGCACAATCCCGGTTCACCACAGCCTTGACCTCCTTGGCATTCTGCATAGATGGGACAACGTTGCATACCACCACCCCAGCTAATTTTTTTATTTTTAAATATTTTTTGTAGAGATATTGTCTCACTATGTTGCCTAGGCTGATCTCAAACTCCTGAGCTCAAGCAACCCTCCTACCTTGGTTTCCAAAGTACTGAAATTGCAAGCATGAGCCACCGTGGCCAGTCAGCTTTCAGATTTTAGTCTAACCTTGTATTGCTGGGATAAGTCCCACTTGGTTATGACGTATAATCATTTTTATATTTTGCTCAATTCAGTTTGTTAGTATTTTAGAGAGAGACCATATATAATAATGGTCTCACAGAATGAGTTGAAAAGTGTTTCCCCCACTTCTACTTTTTGCAACAATTTGTGAAGAATTGATATTAATTCTTCTTTAAATCCTTGATAAAATTTACCAGTGGAATTGGTGTTTTTGGGGGGAGGGAGTTTAATTACTACTTCAGTCTTTGTTATAGGTTTATTGAGATTTTTAATTTTTTTGAGTCAGCTTTCCTAGTTTGTCCATTTCAGTAATTTAACTTGCCAGTGTATAGTATCTTCTTATAATTCTTTTTATTTCTGTAAGTTTGATAGTGAGTTTCTCTCAATCATGATTTTAGCAATTTGAGTCTGTCTTCCTCTCCCTCCCTCTCTTCCTCCCTCCCTTCCTCCTCCCCTCCCTCCCTTTCTTCTTTCTTTTGTAAGTCTAGTTAAGTTTTGTCTGCTTTGTTATGTTTTAAGAATCTCTTTTGATGTAGTTGATTTTCTTTTTCTATTCTCTATTCATTTATTTCAACTCTAATCTTTATTATTTTCTTCCTTTTTTCTGCTTTGAATTTACTTTACTCTTCTTTTTCTACTTCTTAAGAGGAAGTTTAGGTTAGTAATCTGAGATCTTTTATACTATTTGTGAAAACTTTGTATAAATTGCTACATATTTCTCTCTGAGGACTGGACTGCTTTAGATTCATCTAATAAATTTCAAAGTATTTTTTGTTTCTTTTCATTAATTTCAAAGTATTCACTAATTTCTTTTATTTGATCCACTGGTTATTTAGGAATGTGTTGTTTAATTCCTGCCTGTTTGTGAACTCCTTAGATTTACTTTTCTTATTTCTTTCTTTTTTTTTTTTTTTTTTATATTATTTTATTTTATTATGTTATTGTGGGGTACAGTTAGGGGTTAGGCATACAAAAATATTTCGTTCATGTACCCTTGTTGATAAGAGGTGTCTCCCCATCCTCAGATAGATATCCA
>CAUYQG010085354.1:0-39228 GCA_963574415.1 Tarsius wallacei | reverse complement strand
AAAATATTTGCAACTGTATATCTGACAAAGGCCTAACATCTAGAATCTACAAGGAACTCAAACATGCCAAAAGTACAAAAACAAACAGCCCCATTAAAAAGTGGGCAAAAGACATAAATAGACACTTCTCAAAAGAAGATATATGGGCAGCCAACAGACACATGAAAAAGTGCTCAGCCTCACTCATTGTCAGAGAAATGCAAATCAAAACCACTACCACCTAACCCCAGTAATAATCGCCATTATTAATAAAACAAACAACATGCTGGCGAGAATGCAGAGAGAAAGGAATGCTTCTACACTGCTGGTGGGAATGCAAACTAGTGCAAACTCTTTGGAAGACAGTGTGGCAATTTCTGAAAGAACTACAAATTGACCTTCCATGTGTCCCAGCAATTCCTCTACTGGGAATTTACCCAGAGGAACTCAAATCATTCTATAAAAAAGATACCTGCACATGTATGTTTGTTGCAGCTCTGGTCACAATAGCAAAAACATGGAACCAATCATGCTGCCCATCAAAGCTGGACTGTATACAAAAAATGTGGTACGTATACACAATGGAATATTATGCATCCATAAAGAAGGACAAACATACAGACTTCATGGCAACTTGGATGCATTTGGAGTCGATCATACTTAGTGATCTATCACAGAAACAAAGAACAGACTGCCTATGTTCTCACTCATAAGTGGATCTTGAACAATTATCATAATACTGTAAGACAGGGATTGGCAGTAGTGGGAAACCGCCAGGGGAGGAGGGGTGGGATTGGCAGTTGAGGGAAACTGCTAGGGGAGCGGGGGGCACACCACATCAACAAGGGTACCTGCATAATCAATGTCTGTATGCCTAATCCTGAATTGTACCCCACATATTTAAAATAAAATTTAAAAAAAAGAAAATGAAATGTAGTTATGGTTAGCATCACGCTTATCACAAGGCAGTGATAGGACTTAAGAGGTGCAGTACTCTAAAGGTGGGTGCTAATGAGTTGGTTTGTTCTTAATACTCTGGGCTGTATTTTGGGAACCAAGAAGAGCTGTGAATTCTTCTCCCAATAAGTGTTTCTGGAAGATTTTCGGCTGCTTCTGCTATCGTATACGAACAGGTTCTTCAGATTCTCAGGGTCCCAGTGCAGAAGTGAGAGATCATCCTATGAATTCTTAGTCTGTTTCACACATAACTAAGCATTAAAATGCCAATATACACCTCTACAACTTCTTCCTTCCAACCCTGAACACAAGTCACTGACTCAACATTAAAGATTCCAGGATTTTGTGCTAAACAGTTTCTGACACAAATTTTAAGACACTCTAGAAACAGAGGGATGGGCTGAATAGGTCAAAATCTATAGGTGAGAACAAGCCCATTCTGCCATGTTAGTTTTGTGTAAAACATGATACTATTAATGAGACATGAAACAGCCATGGGAGTGGAACTTTATTGAATAAGGTCCTTTCAATTAATTTCTACCTTTTCTTGTTTTTGCATCATAATCAGGAACCCAGACCAGACACTGAATGGCATTCTGATATGTATTTTGAAAACTAAAAAGTCCACTTCAACAGAGTTGCTTCCTTGTTCTATTCAGACTGGGTTCTATATTATATGGAAAAAGAGGGGCTGCAACAGGGCTGTAAAATCATCATTTATGTGCATTTGGATTAACAACAATATGCTCAAAATGTCTTTACATGTCAAATATGAAGCAAGCTTCTGGCACCCACAGTTGGAACTAAAACGAAATGACATGCTGGCAGCAACTCTGTAGATCCAAGAGGGAACAGGTTGAGTCTGATAACAACTGCTCTCTGGAGGCTGTGAGGTTGCTGAGATCAAACCCAGGGAGGTAGGGTTTACCACAATAAATCACTGAGATTATTTCTGAACACTACTGCCATGAGCCCCGGGCAGTAAAAGGCAAAAAAGGAACAAGGCAGAATTTCTTTTTAATGAAGTAAAAACAATATTTAAAACCAATTAGCTCCAAGGTTGCTCTGTCTCCCATCTCTATTTTCAAAACTCACCACTTTGCAGTGGGCTCAGGATCTGGAAGGAAGAGATCTCATGGCTTTCCACAAGAAATGAATGAACTCACCTGATTTAAACTAGCTCACCTAAGCACTGTTCAGTGGAGTTGAAAATGAGTACAGTTAAAATCCGGAAATCGGAGTCAAAAGTCCCATCGTCTTCACTCCACTGATTTACTGTGTAACACAAATACTGTGCCTTTGATGTTCTCACATCTGTGAATCCGGGATAATGATTCTTTTGTTGATTTGCTCAGAAATATGAAAGCTGAAACATAACATGCCCAGGGTGACTCTTCGGCAATCACTTTTAAAATGAAGAGACAGTTTTCATTTCAACAAGGAAATTTAATAACCAAAAGGTGAATACATGCCATAATAAATAAGCAAACAAAAAGACATTAGCATGTTTAAAAGAGAAAAATGTATTGGTGTAACACCTAGACCCATGCCATTTTTAAAAAGTCTATATGTTTGACCTGTTACTTCAAGCAAAATAGAATGGAGTGCTGTACTGGCTGTTTCATTCCATGTTACATTGTTTTTCTGCATACCAACTTTTTTTCAAATGGCTCTGTTGGAGAAAATAAACCATCTGTAAAGCCCACTCCTTAGCCACATCAATCCCATTCAAAATGTATATCCAAACCTATTCCAAGTACCCAAGCTCATCTTGCCCTACCGAATCTTATATGAAAATCACTCTGTACGTCTTTCCTTGACAACAAATTCTAGATGTGAACTCATAGTTGCAGATTCACATCCAAATCATTCATGTTAAAGATTCCTCTTGAAGAAGAAAGGGAGGGAGGGGGAAAAGGGTTGAAAAACCACCCACTGGGTACCACGAACACTATTTGGATAATGGGCTTAATAGAAGTCCAAACTTCATGCAATTTACCCATGTAACTACCATCATGCAATTTACCCATGTAACAAAACTACACATATACCCCTTAAATCTAAAAATAAATAAAATAAAAAAAGAACCCATAAATAGCCTAGTACCATCTCAATGACAACTGGGCTTGCTGACAAATCATGGATGATTAAAACTGTACCACTATTGTCATATACTTATCTGTTGCCTTTCAAATTAAGTCTGTCTGCAACTGGTGCAAAACTGTATGTGGAATGTGATCAACAGTAAACCAAGGTAATGCACATTTTTAAAAAATTATTATCCAGTTGGAAAATCTCAACAGTTACTCCTGAGTTTACTCTTATTATGAGAAAAGAAATGTCGTAAAGTCAAATAGTTGCTAAAACAATCACAAAAAGGCAAAGAGAGGGAGGCCACCTGTGTTTTTTTCACACGTTTAATCAATTAGAATTTTAGTGTCATTCTCAACTTTATCTATTATAAGTGGCTAACCATTTTTGATATTTATATTGTCCAGGCATTTATAGAACAACTTGTTTATAAAAGATTGATTACAACAAATGCCAGACTTAAACGCATTCTAAATTAGTCATTTTTAAGTGTAAAAAGAAAACCAGTGCAGTACAATATGAACCCAACATATTTTATTTTGCTGGGCTCTTTGTTTCTTTTTGCCTTTTTTCCCTATAACTCCTTTCTATGCCTGAAATCTGGTTCTATTTTTCTAGTTAATCTTTCATCTAACAATGTAACCAGCAGATGCAATTCCTAGTCCATGACAGTCTTCCTGTGGTTATGCCTGACTTTTCTTGATACCTTGGAATCTTGCATCATATAAGGGTGACACTATCAGCACGAGCAATTAACAAAACTTCACTTTGCTCAGACCTTATAGTGTGCAAGTCGCATTTCCAGAACAAATCAAAACCAAGTCTTTCAGATACAAGCTCAGTTATCTTCCCATTCTACTCCATTGCAGTTCACTCTTATGATCAATAAAAATGATTCCAAATGTCATGTAGTTTACATAATTGAGAATAGAAAAACAGGAAGCATAGAGGAAGAAATGTTATCACCTTGATACTCATTGTATCTCTGGAAATACTTAGTGTTTAAAATGGTAACTAGAAAACAGACACAAAATTCAGGAAAGTAGCAGAAACAGTTGATGACTGAAAATTCAAAATAGACACCTGGATAATTCCTCATCAGCAAATCAAGGAGCAATGCATGTACCCCATGGTCACTGTGTAAGAGAAGTATAGAGTTATCCGGTTGAAAGGAATCAGATGGAGAATATGCAAGAAATCAAAGAGTGATTGCTTAAGAAGGTAGAGTAAAACCAAACGATCACGGAGCACGAGAGAGAGAGGCTTTCTCCTTCCTATTTAATCTTGAGTAGATTTTAAATAATGCAAGATATGCATTTATTGCTTATTCAATACATAAATAAAATTAAAAAGTAAAAATTAATAAGACAGATGGATTATGTTGTCAAGGAGATTCTGGAAACTTAATTTTTAACCCTGACTTCATATCAGAATCACCTATTCATATTTGGGTCACTTGATTATCCATTTAGGCAAAAGTAAAGCTAGATCCTGATGTTTTTCAACCATAAACACATAATTATGTCTTAATCAATTATAGATTTTAAAACAAACTATAAAATATTAGAAAAAATTCTATTATAATTTTAGTAACAATCTTGGAAGAGAAAAAATTTTCTAAGAAGAATTCTTAGATTGTTTTAATGCAGTTACCTAGATGCCCAATCATCTTTTCTCCAAATAAAATTCTGATTTAGTGGGTCTGAGATACGGCAAAACTTTAAGAATTTCCCTGGGTATTTTGGCTTCACACTCCTAGTTGAGTTTCATTAAACATTGTGACAGTTATTGGAGAATATTTTCTATTAAATGACAAGAGAGAGAGAGAAAAATAATGACTCTTCCTGTTCAGGCTTGGTTCATATTTCCATGCTCACTACTGGCATTAAAAAAGAGATTATATTTATTATGATTAGAAAAACTCACTATTAGAGAGTTTAAGAAAATCCAGAAATAAATAAGACAACCAGTGTGACAGACAAGAGAATTCCTTCAAAGATAAGTTCTAAAACTTCAGTCCAGGTCAGAGCTAGCAGCAGTACATGCTGAGATGTGACAAACAAAAAATGTGTTATTTTTCAAGAAGTTCTATTTCCTCAGAAATTTTTCTCAAACTTCTCCAAAATTATAGCTTTTTTAATGTTTTGGTTCTTAAAAACATCTTCCAAAAAAGAAATTGCCATTACAGAAGGTCACAGTTTTTGGTTTTCATTCTAGAGTTTTAGGTTAGTAAATAAAGAGTTGAAAGACCTATGTTAGAGTGACAACAAAGTAGACTTTTTTTGACATAAGACAAATACAAGCTGGAAGAGGAGTATATCAAAAGCAGAAGAAGAAAGTTACAGTCTGAGAATAGGTGGAGATAATGCGTCATAACTACAAGACAACAAGGTAGTCACCATAAATTTTAAAATTTATGACAACTAAAGTCCTGCACTACAGCACAATATAAATATTCAAGAGGACACAAAGAAGACATAAGACATAGTTCCTTCGAGTGACTTAGGTTGAGGCTGTGGTGGTCGTGAGTATGCTACTACACTCAAGTCTGGGTGATAGAATGAAACTCCAACTCAAAAAAAAAAAAGATAATAAATCACAATTTCATCAGAGGTTCTTGGGTCTTTTAAGATGTCTGTAGAAAAGAGCCCATCTTGACTGCAGACTCTGATAAGATTAACAGATCCAGGGAAAAATTTGAGCTAGTAAGATTAGGTAATGCTGGTGGTTCCCAACCTCAGCAGCACTCTTTTAAAAAACCTGGAGAGCTTTGGAAATGAAAGCAAACAATATACAGATATTTGGATCCCATCCCAATAAAGAATCTGAGAATGTCTCCAGCAGCTCTAGGACATATGTATTTTTTAAAAGTGCTCAAGATTATTCTAATGTTCAGCCAGCATTAAGATCCACTGAAGTACAGCCTATACTCTATACAATTCTAGAGTACAGAAAATGTGCAGGCCTATTCTACTAGAAAAGAATAATAACCCTCTCTGCTACCCAGTTAAGAGATGCATTAAGCCAGGCTCGGTGGCTCAGCCTGTAATCCCGCACCTTGGGAGGCTGAGGTGAGTGGATTGTCTGAGCTCGTGGGTTCGAGACCCGCCTGGGCAACTTGGTGAGACCTCATCTCTACAATAAATAAAAAAAAAAATTAGCCAGACGTGGTAGCGCGCGCCTGTAGTTCCAGTTACTTGGAAGGCTGAGGCGGAAGGATCGCCGGAGCCCAGCAGGTCGAGGCTGCGGTGGCCGGAAGCGGCCACTGCACTCCAGTCTGGGCAACAGAGTGAGATTCCAACTCAAAAAAAAAAAAAAGAGAGAGAGAGATGCATTAAAATAACTCATTTTTCCTCCAATCTTTGTGATTTCTTAAGCTAGTCTCACTACTTGCTCAGGGCACTCATAAAGATCATAATCATTCTTTAAATAGAATGGATGATATGAGGAATTTGGAGTATTTGGGGTTTTATACACTATGACAAGGTCCCTGGGTAGAGAGAAGACATTTTTATCATGATCAAATGGTCTACTTTTACATTTTGTCATGTGTCTTAGATGACAGCAGAAAGTCAAAGGGCAGTTATCACCACCACCACCACCACCACCATCAATCATCATCATCATCATCATCATTGTCTCATTTAATAAGTGCCTATCAGCAGCACAGTAATAGCTACTATTTTTACATGTGGAATGGACAGTAAAAAGCCCCTGGTAGCATCAGGCTTCTGGCTATAATTCTTAATGAGTTTAAGATGGGAAAGAACAAACAGCTGAACTAGTTTTTTTTGTTTGTCTTATCAAAGTCTGTTAAAACCCTAATCTCCAAATGTCCATCTCCAATTTTCCCAAGACTGCGAAAAAGAGGAAACACACATACGTCCCACCTGATTAGGAAACCTGAGAGTGGTATCTTCAGAAATCTAGATACAGGAGCATGGACCATAATTAAGAGAGATTCGTTTTGCATTGACTGGACAGTAAAATTCATGGTTGCTCCCTGAAATAAAAAAACCAGTAACTGGCAAACTTTCTATGCAGCTCCTAACATTAATCCACTACATAGCACATTCACAGCCACTCAATGCAAAAAAGAAACTACCTTGACTGTGAAATTCAGTAGGCTCAGGTTATTTTATATGCTGAAAAGGAATCCAGCGAGAACTACACATATGCTCTGAAGCCTTTTCTCTGAGGACTACGTACCCGCCTTCCTCTCTAAAGAGTTTCTGCAGCTCTCCATAGAATCAGAGTTTGGTTCGGTTTCTAGATTACCAGTCTTGGGAGTTGGACCAAATATCTAACTGCTGCATATAATAAATAAGAGAGTGCCAGAGTCATTTCCCATTCCCGATAACAAGCAGTCTACTCAGTAGGAAAGGCTCATCAAAACAGAGCAGAAAGGCAAACCTACCAGTGCCTTGTCTTATAACAAGAATTTCCTTTCTCAAAAGCTCACAGTGCTTTGTTTACACATGTTGATTAATTTTTTTATGATTTCCATTCCTAAAAGGAAGACACCATTTTTGTCATATTAAAGATAAGAAAAGCCTGGCAGGGAGAGTTTGAGTATTCTGCCTGAAGTCATAAGGACACTGTGGAATTGAGGAATAGAAGTCAGATCTTTATGACTGTGGTTCAGTGCTTTTTCTGTCACTTCATACAAAAAGCAAGGGGCCAGGCAACAGAAACAGTGGACATCCTTAGCCCAAGGAAACCCCTCTGAAGTCTCTGTCAAACCATTTGTTTTTGCTCAATGCAATAATGCTTATATTTTTAGCATAAGATCAGATCAGAAAAGCCAATATCACCAATCTAAGCAGAACATTTTCTTCCCATTACTGTCAGTGTGGACAATTTAAATATATTCCTAACTGGTGTCCAACTGAGTGTCCTAAAAATAGCACAAGTGGGAAGGAGCTCAGGGAACCTAAGAGCCAATCCTGCATTCAAGATATACCTGAAGCATTTATGCTAAAGTAGTTGTAAAGTAGAACACTCAACACTTACCAGAGGCAGCTGAGTCACCAATAAAGTAACAGAGTGATTTAAAAAAAGTCAGGAAAACAAGGATGCAAACAACAGCACGAAACAAACTTTTCCAGTTAAAAAATGCTCTATTCATCATAAAGGACCACCTCCTCCCCTCTCTTAGTAATTTCCCTGCATCATAGGGATAAGAAAGGACATAAGGTGACTTATCATCTTTTCTTTCATTCTGAGTAGAATCATTCCAAGCAGATATGAATTATTTCATTCACTCAAAGAACAGCAATCGAACATGTTTTAAATACCATATGCAAAGGACCATTCTGGGAACTGTAAATATATGTTAATGAACAAACCACAAAGTCCTTGTCTTCCTGGAAATTATATTCTAGAGGGGAAAAGAGAAGATGCATAAACATATATGAGATATGGTAATGCCGGTGCTATTGATAATGCGGGATTTAAAGAGAATAAAATTGGCTAAAAAATAAAAGTGATGAGGCTGTGTTTCTAGGTAAGAGTGGACTTCTCTAAACAGGTGATATTCAAGCTGAAATCCAAATGAAAATGATTAAATTCACTCTTCATTTAATTCATGTAAAAATCTGATCAGCGTCTACTATGTGGCCAGCAACTGTTCTGGGCACTCAGCAGACATTAGCAAATGGCCTTCACAAAGTACCAGCTCCATGAAAAACATTTAGGGGCAGGAAAGAGACAACACTGCTACTCTGAAATGAGAAATGGTGATTGTGGTCTTATGTAAGACTTATTCAATTTATGTTTGGAGTTTTTCTTGTTTCTTTGCATGTTTAAACCACATATTTAAGAAATTGCAAATGCAACAGGTTAAACAACTTAGCTTGCAAATCTTAGAATGATCTTCCATCCACTCTGAGATGTCAGGAGACATTTCACTCCAAAAGTGTGTAAAAACAAACACACTTTTGAAGCCCACAAGCACCTCCACGATGCCCATCAGACCATGGGTAATAGCTGGACTAGCACTGTCATACCAATGGGCCTTAAACTAACATAAGATCTAGTTTTCAGTGACCTCTGTCTTCCAAGTCTGCCTGTATTTTCCACCAGGATGACAGGAATAACATAAATAAAATATTGACAGTGGAGACTTAGCATCAGAGATGGTTTCTTCTTATGGGGAAGGGGCTACAGGGCATTCCCTTAAATCAAATATTGAAGCTGAGATAAAGTCCAGGCACATTTTTCACTAGACTGTAAAAAGGAAATTTAATAAAAACAGAGTTCGGATAGAAACATATAATCAAGCTTGAGGAAAATCTAACAAGATAGTCATTCAGAACTTCATCCTAAGAATCAGAAGATGGGGGCTCAGTGCTTCTGTACCAGTCTGTTGTGCACCTGTTGTGCAAGTTACATAATCTCTTTGAGTCTCAGTTTTCTCATCACTGCAGTAATGGCATGAAGTTTTCAAATATCTGCAGAATTCAGTTCAACTTGAACAGCTCTGCTTTTATATGTTCTGACTCTGTTTCTGGGTAAGATTTCATTTGAAAAACAAGTATTCTGATTTTTAGAAAAATGATAATCACTGAAAGAGATATCCTCTGTATCCTCTTTCTATTCCACAATACCACAATTCCTACTAGAACCCAAAACTATCTTTAAGTCTTAAATGGCGGGGGAAGACAAAAAGAAGAGAATAAGGGTATCTTTCTGAAAAACAAACTCTGTGCCCTGCCTTTCAAAGCCACTTGCTACCTTCTACAATTCAAAGATGAAAGAAATCCTTCCATAGTACTACTGGAACTTCATTTTGCCAACTGAGTCCAGTGATCACTGCAGTGAATTCCATAAAGACTTCTTTCGTCTTTTAAAAAGAAATGTGTAGATTCCTTTACTTCTGAGGGTTTTCTTAGGTGAAACTGTATAAGGAGAAAAGGCAAAATCAATAGTATCTTTGCTAAAATGCTACTTTAGCCAATAAATATTTATTGAATGCTTACTACACACCAGGTGATAGTTGCTCAAGGGAGTTACTGTATTTTCTCAAGTTAGAGAATTCCCAAATAAATATTATTAATCCAAAACCTAAACAAATGAAGAGTTACGATGGTCATATACAGGAAGACTTAGTATTGTTAATACATCAATTCTCCCCCATTTTATTTATAAATTCAGTGAAAACCCAATCACAATTCCAGAAATTTTTGGGGGTAAAATATTGACATACTGATTCTAAAATGTATAGGAAAAGGCAAAGTCACTGAATAGACAACAATTCTGAAGAAAAACAAAGTTGGAATACACATACTACAGTTTCAAGAATTACAATAAAGCAACAATCAGAATGTGGTACTTGTAAATGAAAGCGATATAGACAGAAGAGAGCTCAGAAACAGAAACACACAAACACAGTCAACAGATTTTTGTTTTTGTTTTTGTTTTTGTTTTTTGAGTCAGAGTTTCACTCTGTTATCCAGGCTGGAGTGGAGTGGCACGCTCACAGTCACCCAGCGTCGACCTGCTGGGCTCAGGCAATCCTTCTACCTCAGCCTTCCAAGTAGCTGGAACTACAGGTAGGTGCAACCACGTCCAGCTTATTTTTTGACATATTGTAGAGATGAGGTCTCACCAAGTTGCCCAGGCTGGTGTCGAACCCCTGGGCTCAGGCAATCCCCTAGCCTGAGCCTCCCAAAGTGCTAGTATTACAGGCTTGAGCCACCACACCCAACCCAGTCAACAGATTTTTAACAACTCTGTCCCTGGTTGACAGACAAAATGAACTCCTCATGGCTAAGATTTCAAAATAAAAACATTAAAGCATCCATGGTGAGTCATGCAAAGGCGAATCAATAGAGATTGATAAATCGATAAATCATTTTTTAAACATAGATATCAAGTTGCTAAAGTACCATTTGTACTTTAAAATGGTACTTTCAACAAATGGTACTTTAAGAACTGGATATCTATGTTTTAAAAAAATGAACCAAGACTTATAAATCATACTTTATATAAAACTTAACTCAAAATAACTTATGGACCTAAGTGTAAAAGTTGAACATCTCTGTAAAAAAAAAAAAGAAAAGAAAAGAAAAGAAAAGAAAATCTGTGTGATATTGGGTTTGGTAATGACTTTAGACAAAAAAGAAAAACTTGAATCAAAATTCAGAACTTTTGCTCTGCAAAGCACAATGCTAACAGAATGAAAAGACATGCCACAAACTGAGAGAAAATATTCTCAAATCACATATTCAATAGAAACTTTATATTCAAAACATATAGAGAACTCCCACAACTCCACAACAAGAAAGCAAAACCACCAATTTAAAAATAGACAAAAGATTTTAAAAGATATTTTACCACAAAAGATGACAAATAAGCATATTAAAAGATTCTCACATCATGAGTCATTTGGAAAAAATAAGTTATAGCCATAAAGAGATACCAGTATCTACCTATTAAGAAGTGAAAATTAAAACAAACAGCAACAACAATAACAAAAGCAAAAGCTGACAACACCAAAGATGTAGAGGAACTAGAACTCTCATACACAGAACTCTCATACACATGGAAATGCAAAATAAAATATGGTGCAGACACATGGTAAAACATTTTCTATGTTTTTTGCAAAGTTAACATATACTTATCACATGACCTAGCATCCCTACTCTACATATTTACCCAAGAAATTTAAAACTTAAGTCCACAAAGAAACCTATGTGAGAATTTTTTTTTTTTTTTTTTTTAGTTGGAGTGTCACTCCATTGCCCACACTGGAGTGCAGTGGCCGCACGCCCACACTGGAGTGCAGTGGCCGCTCCCGGCCACCGCAGCCTCGACCCGCTGGGCTCCGGCGATCCTTCTGCCTCAGCCTTCCAAGTAGCCGGAATTACAGGCGCAAGCTACCATGCCCAGCTAATTTTTGATTTATTGTAGAGATGAGGTCTCACCAAGTTGCCTGAGCGGGTCTCGAACCCACGGGCTCAGACAATCCACGCCCCTCGATCTCCCAAGGCGCTGGGATTACAGGCTGAGCTACCGAGCCCAGCCCTGTGTGAGAATTTTTAAAGCAGTATTATACACAATTGCCCAAATTGGAAACAATCAAATATCTTTCAGCTGGTGATTACATAAACAATCTGTAGTGCATCCATACAATGGAATACAAGTCAGAAATAAAAATGAAGCACAAAGGCATTAAGTTATGTGAAAGAAGCTAGACAAGAAGCTAGATAAAATGTTACATACTATACAATTCAATTTATAGGATACTTTAGAAAGCGCCAAAACTATCGGGCTCAGTGCTTGCCAGTAGTAACCCTGTATGGAAGGAGTATTTCACTACAAAGTGGTAAAACCAGGGAGATTTTGGAGATATGACAGGACTACTCTGTATCTTGAATGTGATGGTGATTACACAACTCTATGCATTTCCTAAAATTCATAAAACTGCATACTTTATTGCTTGTAAATTAAAATATATTTTAATATTTAAATCCATGAATTTATGCGATAAGTATAGACTTTTTAAATCCCTATGTGCCTATCTATGGTAACATCGTGGAATTTTTTTTTTTAAGCTTAATGGGTGAATATGGGTTTTAAATTGTGGTGCCATTAAAGCATTCAACAATTAACCACACACTTCCATTTAATATAGAAAGTACTCCTGGTTTTCTTTCTTCCTCTGTCCCCATTAAATAACACATTTTAGCCACATTCTGACAGTCATGTAAACAAGCAGCCAAACATCAGCACAAAGCAATATTATAGGGGCCAATTGTCCAGATGTAGCTCTCAATGTAAGTGTTGACAAAATGATACATACAAAAAGGTGGTTCCTCTCATGGACTTTTGCATTCTGTTCTTTGCATTTAAGACCCTATAATTGTTAAAATAAGGATATTTATTCCTGTATTGTTGTTTCTACATCATAATACTAAGCCAAGGAAAAAAGTACGAAAAAGGAAGGAAGGAACTTTCAGGAGCACGAGCAGTTGCAAATATGGAAACAGAATAAAATAACTCTTTAATGTTTACCTGCTGAGTGAACTAAAAATACTTACTGAAAACAAGTCATTATGCCTGAGCAGCTTTAAGGTCATTTTTTCAACATTAACACCTTTATAATATTTTCATAAAAAGTACCTGTCAGGAAATTATGAGAACGATCCCAAACAGTCCTAGACAAAGACTGGTTTTAAATGATCTAAAAGTGGAAAATAATTACAGTTTAGTCTTTCATTTGAAAACCTCCATTTCTATAGTACCATTTTTGGGACTCTTCTGAGAAAGTGATCAAATCCAGTGTAGTAGTCAGTCTGTCAGTATATTAACTGAATAATGAAAAATAGTTATTGCTCCAAAATGTTACTAATTTTTTTACTTATACTAATGCATGTGTATATATAGTGTATATATCTACATATATATGCATATATGACATATATAATATATAATACACGTAACAAATACTATATATATAAAACTTTTTTTTTTTAGTTGGAGTCTCACTCAGTCGTCCAGGCTGGAGTGCAGTGACATGCTCACAGCCACCCCAGCGTCCATTGCTGGGCTCCAGTGATCCTTCCACCTCAGCCTTCCAAGTAGCCAGAACTACAGGCATATGCTACCACTCCCGGCTAATTTTTGATTTATTGTAGAGAGGAGGTCTCGCCATGTTGCCCAGGGTCTCAAACCCGTGGGCTCAGGCAATTCACTTTCCTCGGCCTTCCAAAGTGCTGGGATTACAGGCTAAGTCACCGAGCCCAGCCTATAAGACCTTGTTACATTATATATGACAAACATATATATAGAACCTGATGAGAAACATGGCATCCAGCAATTTCATTATTGTGTGAACATCATAGAGTGTACTCACACAAATCTAGATGGTAGACTCTACTACACACCTACATACCTAGACTATATGATATGGCCTATTCCTCATAGGCCAAAAACCTGTACAACATGTTACTTTACTGAATGCTGTAAATGACTGCAATACAATGGTACGTATTTGTGTATCTCAACACATAAAAAGTACAGTAAAGACACAGTATTATAATCTTATGGGACTACCATCATATATGTGGTTGGTTGTTGACCAAAATATCTTTATGTGGTACACATATACACATAGATGTGTATATATATATATATATATATATATATACACACAAATACACATATATGTATATCATATGCACATATAAACATATACCATACATACTATATACATATACTATGTATACCATAGTGTACAATTTTTCTATATGTGCAAGTTTGTGGTATAATAAAAATAATACTTATCATCTTTTGATTCAGCATTCAACATACATCATTAAATCAAATTTAGCTATTTAAAAAATTTTTTCTAAAATAATTATAGTCAAAAGAATTAAATTTTGTTCTCTCTAGTCAGTCCTGTCTGAGGCACTATTTTACCATCAAGACTGAAATATTATAAAATGGAAGAAGTGAAATAATCTCATTATCTACATATAATTATTTGTACTCCATTAATCTAAATTAATGTTACATTAATAAATATAGAATTATCAGAAATATTTAAATTTCGCATGAAAATGATACAAAACTAATAAAACTAGGAGATTATAATCCTAACTCTGCCACTTACTAGCTCTGGGATCGTGGACAAGACATTTGCATTCTCTAGCGCTCAGTTTTCTAAATAAAGAAGGTCATTCCAAACTCCAAAATTTTATCAAAGTCCTCAGGAAGCCCTTACAAGAAAGGTAAGCACTTCCTCTTCATTTCCTCCTACTGGACATTCGCATACTCATAATCAGATTCTCTCTGGGAAATATACTTTCTGAAGCTGTGGCTGATACTGTCTTTCACTCTTAAAACTTCTTTAGACCAAATAACTCCACATCAATTTTTCTGAACCAGCCCAATATGAGTTTAAAAAAAGTACAGCCTTAGGGAAAAAAAAGTATCTGAGTTTTATCACGGTCTGAAAAAAGTAACAGCATTTGCTATCACTAAGAAACATAATTAAGTCATGGAAAATTTCATTTTTATCAAAAACGACTTGCAAGAAAAGGGCTCCTTGTAAAGTAATATTAGTTATAATTACGAAGAATATGTGTAATTTGTCAATATCAAATAGTAAAAATAATTAACGTTTATCAATTATTACCTCTTTTGGTTTGGCATCAAGATATATAATTAAATAGAACTGAGTTATTTATTTTTAATTTTTTTCAAAAGTAATTATAATCTAGAGGATCAAAGTTTGCTATCTCTAGTCTATCCTGTTTGAGGCACTATTTTACCACCAAGAGTCAAATATGATAAAATGAAAGGGGAAGAGAAAGAATCTCATTAAATACATTGAGTTATTTGTATTCCATAATTAATCAAAATTAATGCTACATTAATAAATTTAGAATTCTCAGAAACATTTAAATTTTTCATTTTCCTTCCCTTTAGTCCATTTACATCTGCAAACCTAAATTACTGCTAAATATCTAAATTACACATATCAGGATTCTAAATTCAGTGAATTTAATTTATAAAGATAGTATTTTCACAGACACCAGTTCAGCACATCAAAAGGAAATGCATAGTTACATGTAATAATATTATCCTACAGGAAAGAAGTGCTAAAACCTGGTCAAAGTTGTAACTAGAAATGAGGATGAAAATTAGAAAATGAATCAACTGTAATAATGTGATTTTAGAATCCATAAAAAAAAAGTTGTGAATAGAGAATGTCAACTCCTGGAAACAGTTTAATATTAGGGGGAACTTCATTATCAAATGAACACCCATTCTGATGGAAATAAAAAATGTGACAGAAATTTTTTCTTACATTTCTTTCACTTTTACTATTGGTTAAATATTTTCAATTATTATCAAATCTATATTGCCATCACCAGGTCAGCTTTCCATGCATATTAATGCCATTTTGCCAAATCTGGCACAAGGTAATTTGTGAACCACAGATTCAGCTTGAGTCTACAAGTATTTCTGCGATTTCATCTATTACAATCTATAAAATTTCAGAACAATGCAACATGTTCACTGGTGTATAGGGTATATTTCCACTGAGAACCAATATGCTTTTAAGATACACCACCTAATTTCTATTACACATGCCACCAGGAGTCTCCGCCAGTCCCAAACTTGGGCCTCTAGTTGCTCCTCCTTTCCTCATTATTTGGGTAAATACAACTACCATTACTTGGGGTAAGGCTGTCTTTGGAGTTGAAAATGACACTCTTCGTAGGAAGTCTCTGAACTCTTGGTTTCAACAGTTCTTTGTTCACATATTACCCACGTACTGCTTTATGTATCCATAAGTGCTTCCAATTATACTTTTTCTGAAGCTGCTGCAGCCAGGGAATAGGCATATTATTTCAAAAATATGTGCAACCATAGTGAGACCATAGTGAGTTAGTTATGAAAGTTCCATTTTTTTAGCTAAAAATATTAAGGCACAAAGAGCCTAACTTATTAATACAGACCAATGCTTATCAAACTTAAATGTATATAAGAAGCACAAGGGAAATCTTGGTAAAATGCAGATGATAATTCAGTCCAGGCCTGGAACGTGGCCTAAAACATACGCATTTCTAATAATCTTCTAGGTGACATCAACTATGCTGGTCTCAGTCACACTTTGAGTAGTAAAAGTGTAGACAACAGCTGCATTCAAGTTGTCTTCCAAGTCCATGTACCACAAAACTCAGATTCCTTTATAGTATCCTTTCCTTCTTTTTCTTCTCACACTCCATGCTGGGTGCCAGGATGGTGGTGTGTGTCTCACATATGGAACTCAATCTTGAATGGCTTTCTTGATCTCTTGCCAAACCATTTAGAATCCTGTTTCTCCAGAAATTTCTACCCATGTTGGGCAAATTCTGTATTTTAGCCCATCTCCATATACCCTTGTCTTTTCTGATGGATTTACCAGAAGTTCCCATTTATCAGAATGACAGCCTTTTGTTTTCCATACAAGAGAGGCTCTGGGGACTTCACGTCCTATAACAGGCTGTTGGGCCGCTAGGGAGTGGCATCTGGAGAAGGGAACACCATCTGTGGGACCTCAGGCTAGGAGAACCAGTGCAGGCAGTACACATCAACACCCACACTTTAATCTTTCACAAGTAAACCAGAAAGCTGGCAAGAGGGAAGATCTGTTGGGAGGAATGGAAAGAATATCAGTGGAGGAAACAGAGGGAAAGATGGTCAGAGGGAAAACAGTGTAGGGGACAGCAGATTTTGCCCTTCAGAAGTGACTGTCTGAATTTATCTTGACCGAATTATTCAGAGGCTAGTTGAAGAAGATAGTGATGATTATCCTTTTGATACTCCTCTGCATCAACAGTAGAATTTTCTTATTGTAGGTGAAATCATGACACTGAACCACAGGTTGAGGATCCCTAGTCTAAAAATCCAAAATCCAGAATGCCCCCAAATCTGAAACTTTTTGAGAACCAACATAACGCTTAAAGGGAATAGTCATTGGAGCATTATGGATCTTGGATTTTTGGTTTAGGATGTTCAACTGGTACGTATTTTGCAAATATTTTGAAATCCAAAATACTTTTGGTCCCAAGCATTTCGGATTAGAAATACTCAGTTTGTGTTTGTACTTTTTTCTACTTGAGGTACTTAAAACTCTTTATGTCACTAATGCCTAGTTCAGTGTCTTACACATAGTAGATGCAATGTGTTGGATCTTGGATGGTGAGGAGGATTGCAGCTCTAAAGCATAGGCTTTAGACTGGATATAGAGGCCTCTTCCTCTAGCTGTCCTGACTGCCCAGAATAACCAGCAACACAAAGGTGTTAACACATAGCAATTTTGCTGAGATGCCCTAAATGCAGCTTTTGCAAATGTGACACAGTGACATGGGATTGTCAGCCAACAAGCTTCAGCAAAAGGACAGAACATTACAAATAACTTATGCTTTCATTTCAGTGATTTACAAAGTATAATGTGATACTCTGGCTTGATTAATAAACACAGGTGACAAGGAGCAGAAACAGCCAAAACAAGTGTTAGCTCATATATTCCCTGACTCCCAGAACCTGATAGTGCTTGTCTTGCAATAACCAAGAAGGATTTGACTACAACATTTAAAAGAAAGATAGGAGGGGATAGTAATGATTGTAACTGGCCAAATTTGGGGTCTGAAAGGAGATGGGGATGGTGGCAGAATACCTACAAAACTTTTCAAAATTTATTTCATCAAGCGGGTGTGGTAGTTCTTGTCTGTAATTCCAGCACTTTGGGAGGCCAAGGAGGGAGGATTATTTGAGCCCAGGGTAACATAGCGAGACCTTGACTCTAGACAAATAAAAAAATTAGCTGGGTATAGTGGTGCGTGCCTGTAGTCCCAGCTACTCAGGAGGTTGAGGTGGGAGGATGGCCTGAGCCCAGGAGGTCATGATCTGTGCCGTTGCACTCTAGCCTGGGTCACAAAGTGAGATTCCCACTCAAAAACATTTTTATCAACTACTCAGATGATGCCTCTGCATCAGTCTTAAAAAAACCCAACATACCATGCTGGTATTGTTTTTACTTTAATGATCAGAAGGAAAGCACAGTTAGGAAAGGTGAGGGCAGGTTTTTGCTTAACTAACCAAAAAATAAAATCTATGCCTGAAATTAGCACTATAAGGAAGGATGAGAAAAGGTCAGCAAAGGAGAAAGTGCTCTTGTCTTACAAAATTTGCCTTAACTGTTCTCAGTATAATCCAGGTTAAGCACAGTTAAAAAAAAAAAAAAAAAAATGTATCTACCTGCCAATTTCAGATACTGAGCCAGTAATATATCACCAGAATATGCATACAAGCACACTCAAAATGGATATCTTAAAGGTAAATTAAAAATGAATTTGAAGCCGGGCTCGGTGGCTCAACCTGTAATCCCGCGCCTTGGGAGGCTGAGGTGAGTGGATTGCCTGAGCCCGCAGGTTCGAGACCCACCTGGGCAACGTGGTGAGACCTCATCTCTACAATAAATCAAAAAATTAGCCGGGTGTGGTAGCGCGCACCTGTATTTCCAGCTACTTGGAAGGCTGAGGCGGAAGGATCGCCAGAGCCCAGCAGGTCGAGGCTGCAGTGGCCGGCAGCGGCCACTGCACTCCAGTCTGGGCGACAGAGTGAGACTCCAACTCAAAAGAAAAAAAATGAATTTAAATTTTTAACTTGTTTCCCAGATAAGCATTTGTGTGTGTGTGTGTGTGTGTGTGTGTGCGTGTGTTTTGGCTGTTAAAAAAATCAGAATCTCAACTAAAAGTGGCTTAAACTACAAGGACATATATTATCTCATAAGCACAAGTGTTGGGGACAGGAGCTTCTAAGGATGTTTCAACTATCCAATGATGGCATCAAAGACCCTGCTCTTTCCATCTTTCTACTGGGCCATAACCAGACTTGACTTTTCATGGTCACTACAGGGCTGCCACTACACCAAGCATCGTATCATTAATAGCCCCATCAAAAAGCTAAAAAAAGTAGTTTCTCCTCATACACTGTCTCCTCAAACATTGTTTTTTATCATGAAGAAAACATTTCCAGAAGTACCAAAGCTGACTACACTCAGACCCTATTGTCCGATAGTCCCTCATGTCCCATTGTGTCATATGCCTATTCCCTGGCTGCAGCAGCTTCAGAAAAGTGGGCACTGCATGTTTCATCCCTACAATTGAGGAAAGTTCTGCTGGCAAAGAGAAACCCTAGAGGGGTGGGCAATCAACTGTGTTCACACCCAGTTTTCACAATTAAAATTTAAATTATTCCATTGAATGAAGGCTTTATTCTGTAATTAAACCAGTCTCAATTCCAATTCTCAATTTTTTTCTTATCCTTTAAAGAGACACAGATGTTAAGTGCACTAACTTTTGACATATGTTTGTATGTAAATCTGTGATGACCAGATGTAGAAAATGGCTTATAAACAAGTTTCTAAAGATAGCAGAAAATACGTGGTTTGAAAGTTGACATGCAAACTCTTCACTTTGGGTTGAATCCAGAACAAAACAAAAGCTATGTCTAGAGAATATGACATCAGAACAGCAGGATGATAGCAGTTGAGGCAAATTTTAATTCTATCCACAACTTGTAGACCTACTTGACTTGTGTAGGCCTTTGAAGAAAAAGCAGGCAGCAGTGCCTAAGTTGCCAAAGGACTTAGAAATGCCAGAGGTCCCTCCTTACCTTTAGAAGCCATTGGTTTGCTGCTAGAAATCTATTTTGTGTTTGGCTACTTCTAGGAGGCCAGAGTAAAATTCATACCTACAATATATAAACTATTTTAAATTCCTGTTTTAAAAAATAAAATGAAAATTTGTAGCATGCTCATTTTACTTAAAATGCACCTATATAACTTGCAAAATCATATGCCTGAGACTTTGCAAAGGTGGAACAGTCCACCATTAAATTTTCAACAGATAACTAAATTAATGCCTTGTGTATCTACAAGTCAACTGAAAGATAAACCCACAAATTTAATAAAGAGCTTCTCAAATACAACTTCGGTGGGAAGTAGAGGGCGAGAGAAAGCAAGTGGAATGAAGAAGAGACAGATAAAAAATGTCTGTTTGGAAGCAATGCTATTATCCAATTATGAATTAAGGGATTATTTATAAAATGTCTACTAGCACTTACAGGTGTTGGCTATATAGCTCATGAATTTGTGAAACTTCACAGCATAAATAATTGCATGAATTAGAACATAATGATTACGAGATGGGTAGTCTGAAGGAAAAGACAAGTTGTGGGGGGGGCAATGATTTACTTTATAAGGAAGGAGTCAAAAAAGGCTTCTGGAAATCAGAAACGTATTAGTAGAGTTTCCCACATTACACCAGTTGACACGAATAATCATGAATAATACTCCTTTTCCTCTAAATAATGTCCTGGTTTGGATGATAAATTGTGTGATTCCTGACCTTTAAAGTAAACTCTAAAAAATTAATAGGCATTAGCTTAAGAATAAGAAATAACAGTGTTACTGTTGTAAACATTAAGTTATTCAAACTGTTTCAAGTCTGAAGGTGCAGACAGCTTGGTGAATTCAAAGAATTATCAGAAGAACAATGTCATTGCAAAGTACCAAAGAAAGAGAATGATTCTAGATGGAGCGAGACAAGTCATGGTAACCAAACGTCACATTATGGACTTTGGAGTTCACCTTCATAGCAATGTTAAATCACAGAAAAACTTCTAAGAAAGAAGTAACGTTACCCAGTTTTACTACATCTTAACAGAAAAACTCAGGTGGCTTTGTGTATAGATTAGAGGAAGGCAAATGTTGAGCAGTAAAAACAGTTTGGACACTACTGCAGCAGTGTAGACTAGAAATGAGAGTGGTTTGAATTAGGAGGTGCAAGGGAGAGAAAAACATTGGATGAACTCATTAGATATTTTAGATGCAGATGAAATTGATTTGGCAGAAGCTTGTATGTGGAAATGAGGGAGGCAGAGAGGAAAAGCAATTGAAAAGCACCTATTCAGTGTTCAGCATTATGTTATGTGCAATCATAGTTTTCAAGAAGTGTCTGCTGTATAACGAATCACAATGTCTCTGGTAAAAAAGCTGAGACGGTTGTTAGGTCAATATACGATTGTGCAGAAAAAGGTTACTACAGGCCAGACTGCTATCCTTTAAAATGAATGTTTACCAATTTGGCCTTTGAAGGGCATATGGGAACTTGTATTTTATGATGCAACTTATATTTCCACCATTCCCAGAACTGCTAAGAGTGGCTCACTGTGCCTAAACTGTGCAAATACCACTGTATGTGTTGAATATTTGCTTTCCTTATGGAAGTCTGATTTTTGGTATATGCACAGGCAGAGGGCATCTGTAGTACAAGCTCCCAATATAAACCCTAGACTCTGATTCTTTAATGGGCGTTTCTAGTTGGCAACATTTCACATATGTCAGTTTGTTGCTGGAAAGATTAAGTATGTCCTGTTGACTCCATTGGAGGAGACCTTTGATTGTTTGTGCCTGGTTTCCCCAGACTCAACCCTATGTACCATTCCCCATGCTGATTTTGCTCTGTAATCTTTCACCATAATATATCATAGTCATTGAATACAACTACATGCTGAGTTCTATGAGTCTTTCTGGTGATTCATCAAAACTTGAAGATGGTCATGGGGACCCCGACACGATGATCAAACACCAAAATGTAGATGTTAGAGCTAAAATATGGAGGACACTAAAGAAAAGGGGGTGAGCAATATGGGATCAATACCTCACGGCTAGGACTTGAGGAGATACTTAGTCTAATAAATGCTAAATATTAAACTTGAGGAGATACTTAGTCTAATAAATGCTAAATATCAAATAGAGATTTCCATGGCTCATACTCTGGGACATTTTCTTCCTAGTCCAAGGCAGATAAAGGCAAAAAACTAGGAAAATAAGTTACTGATAGAGGTATTTTCTTGACATGCAGGTCACATTTCCCTGAGTTCCAGTGCCCTGGCTCTACACTGTACCAAAGAACCAAGTTAGAATCCCAAAACTGTGGGCCACACAGGACACATGGGGATTGTGAGTGAAGGCAGAGTTCAGGACTTGCTGACATCTGAGGAAAATAATGTCACAGGCTGAAGAAGTGCTTGCATTTTTTTTTTCTTTTTTTGCTGAACAAAAAGTGCTTTCTTATCATATGAAAATATAGATTTAGCCATTGTCTACTTATTCTGAAAGAAAGTGTGCACTAAAAGTAGAGATATGAATTTTGAGTACTTTAGAGTGACGGTATGTTGATTATTCATGATCCTCTAGCATTTCCAATTTACTCTCTTGTACTAAACCTAAATCTCAAAATAAAGTTAGGGAAAACCTTTTTAATTTTTTAATTAAAAAAATTTTAATGTATATTTGGGGGAATAAGTGCAGAGTTCTTACACGCATATACTATGTCATGGTGGAGTCAAGGCTTCTAAGTGTACCTATCACCCAAATACTGAATATTGTAACCAACGGGTAATTTTTCAACCCTCACTCTCTCTCCCACCCTGCCACCCTCCCCAGTCTCCAATGTTTTTTCCACTCTGTATGTCCATGTGTAACCACTGTTTAACTCCTACTTATATAAGTGAGAACATGTGGTACTTGACTTTCTGTTTCAGAGTCAATCTCACTGAGGATAATGGCTCTAGCTCCATCCATGTTGCTGCAAAAGAGAAAATCTTCTTTAACTAAAAAAAAAAAACAAAACAATTCTAGCAATATAGGAAAAAAAAAATTCTAAACAAACTTTATAACCATAACTCCACCCCACCATCTTCTAGTTAGCTTTTTTTGTTTACACAATGTTGAAAAGGCTGCTCAACTGGTGTCTCTTACCCTATCATATTTGCAAATACCCTATTTGGTTAAGTTCTCTTTTCTGATAGCCAAATCTTCAAGGAAAAGCAAAACTTATCTTCATTTTTATGATCAAATAGCATTCTTAAGTGCCAAAATACTTAAGATATAGTGCTAGATATTAGCAGAAAGCAGTAAAATAAAAACAGTCCTATTCTTTAAGATTTTAACATTGAAAAATACCACTGCTTTGAACAAAAGGTCCTTTAAACTTAAGGTTCCCAAAGTCCTCGACATGCATTATCCACGTAATTCCTCACTAGTTCTACGAAGAAAGAGAACAGCCCTATGCTTCTTATTTTTGCAAACATGACTACCTGAAGCACTTTTAAAGAAAAAACAAATAAATTGTTGCCAAGGAAAGTGAAAGGAGGCTGAGATATTCCCATTGCTCCACCCATCTCTTTATCCAACACATGTACTAGGTGACAAGTGCCAGATACTGTACTGGATTCTGGAGACACAAAAAGAGTATAAAATCCAATTTACATTACTCTTGATTTAAAGATTGTCCCTTGTGCCTTTCTCATTGCTAAGATGACCTGACAATTAAAATGGCAAGATTTCTTGCAATAAGAGAAATAATACCTCTCCACATTTACATAGAAATATTTCTATTTCTTTATTTGCACTCAGAGACATCTCACAGATCACCTACCATCAACTTGACCACATTTTTTTTAATGAAATAGTCAAAAATAAATCACTTCATATTAAATAGTATAGCATTAGAACCAATTGTCTTATTGTAATGATAGTTGACTTAAAATGGAATTTTGGACATCAAGAAACTTATTTATGACAAAAAAATCAAAATTTTGTATCTTATATTTTTCTAACATGTAGTGATGTGTTAAACAGTCACCGACAGGCATTGCAGGTTCAATGATACATGTTATGCAATAATAATTTGTTTGATGTCTTCCATTTGGTGTTTTTCTATTCAAGGAGACAATGTAGTCTCGTTTTCTTCCTCCTACATTAATAATATATAAATTATTTTCCAGTCTGTGCACCACTGTGAAAGCATTTCACACATTCTCTTTCTACCTAATGCCAGTGGATTTTTTTTCTTTACATATACCTCAGTAGTACATGTTCCATTTCTCTATTTGTTTTTGCAAGCAATTTGAATAGAAAACTTCAAGGAAACACACATTTTTGAAAAAATTTCTCTAGCAAAAGTTTGTCCTGTATATCCACCAGCAATCTCTTTATGTCCCCTGAAAGGGCACATTTGATTGGTCTGCAAGGGTGCAAAGGGTTAATGTTCATGCTATCTAGATGACATAGAGGCTGGAATTAGTTTAACTCTAACTGGTGGTATCCCATTTTAGTTTTTGCTTTTGTGTTTGCTTTAAAAGCTTTATTGAGGTCTATGCTATATACTGTCAATTCACCAGACTTCCTCATTTTTATTTTGTTTTTAGATAATAAAAATAAATGCTGATCATAAATTTCAAATTATCTAGATGTATATAAAGCAGGAAGCAAAAGCCTCAACACTACTCCAATTCTAGCATTATTTTTTAAAAATATATTCTTCCACATTCTTCTCTTAGAGACATGGATTTATGAATACTATTTAAAACAAACGTATGTACACAGAAGTTCGCATGGTTTGTGCACAACTCTTTATATTCCCACATCTTTGTAACTAGTTCCCAGATCAAGAACATTATAAACATAACACAAATTGAATTTTATTGTTCTGCAATTTTCCATGTCAGCATATATTCACTAACATTGCATTGGCTTTCATAAATTATTTAACTTAACTCTTCTTGATAGGCATTTAGGTAATTTCCACTTTTTCATCGCATAAAAAATTACATAACAAATATCCTTTTATATATAATTTTCTTCTGCTTTGGAAGAACTACTCCTAAGACACAAACTGTATTGATTCCATGACAGAGTGGTTAAGTGGTTTGCTTGAAATATATGTAATGTAAGCTCCCAGGACTGAGAAGAGAGAGAAAGAGAAAAAGAAAAACCTAAAGAAGATGAGAGAGAGGAGGGGGAAGGGGAAAGGAGAAAAAAGGAAAAAAGGGGAAAAAAAGAAGAAAGGGGGGGAATCCTATATCAAATATATGTGTGTACGTGTAAGTTTAAAACTAAAACAATCTTTGTTTAAGATCTACTGTGGGTTATCCCAATCTATTTCAACACTATCATAAAAAAATGCCTCTTTTGCCAGCTACAAACCAAGTGCTTTCCCCTTCCCTTAAAACATGACTCACATAGTAGCACAGAATAGTAATGTGGTGGTTTGTGGTTCAGTGACAAGATCTTTTATAGCTGAAAGACCTTATGGTAATACAAGAGGGGGGAGCAGAGGGATGCCCCTGATCACAGGTGCTTTTCATTTTCATTCACTGAAGTCGGGCACTCCAAGCCATGCATGTCATAGGTGCTTTTCAGATGAAGCAAAGAGTATACTGTTAACTTCTTTAATGTGGTGAGTACTAATTGCAGTGTGCCTGAAGGAAGGGAGGATTCCTAACTTATGTAAAGCATTACTGAGAATGATCTATATGACAGTGACATATAAAATGCCAAATGCAAGTCATTTCTCACTGAAGATAATCTGAAACACTATTGTGACAAGGGAGACATTAGGTTACAGAGAATAAAAAATAGGATTAGGTATTCAGATATTTAGTTACATTTGCATAATCATCTAAAGTAGGTTTCCCTTGTTCTCTTGGGGCTAACTAGCACACAATAAATGGAATAGTGGTTTCAAAAAAATAGAAAATATTTTTTTAAAAGAACACAATTGATGAGTGTTGTGTTTTGTTTTTTTCATAATTGAATTTATTGGTTGTGTAGAGGATCAGTACACAGACATTTCAACATGTACACAGTTCTTAACATATGTACCGAAAATCTAAAAAGCCACGTATCATTATTTTTAAAAAGTTATTCCAGTGGTTTTCCAGCTTAAAATTTGGGGGCAAATTTTCCTTAAGAGGATATCAAATACCACTAACTTCAAATGTTGATAAGCTGCTACATACATCCTACCAATTCACAATTTATCTTATATACAACATACTCAATTTTTCAATCTTTCACAGCACATTAACAAAGTTATTAGGAAAACAGGACTACAATGACCAAAGATGTTACAGAGCACATACAATTCTGACAGGGAGAATCATGATCAAGGAGTGGTTTTCTTTAGGAAACACTTCTACTAAAAAACGACATGGACTAGACTTAATTTTAATTGTTAAATGTTCAAGACATTAAATGCAGGGCTGTGATCCATATTGCCACTTAGTATAATTTGCATTATAGTATACAAAAACTAACCCCCATCTTAACATGGAATGCTAAGCTGTCACCCAAGACAGTCAGAGCCTCCTGCAATTCAATATTCCACACTGTTTTCTGGTTGTATCGAAAAACAACCAGCAAAGAATTTCACCACTTTAAAAAAAAGCATTTACACTTCAAAAATGGGATGAGGTGGGATTCCTTCTTTCTTAAAAACGTTACTAGAGCTACTAAAAAACTTGTATTTACAAAATAGTTGATACAAATATTCCTCTGGATTGTATAAGAAGGGAATCAGGGCCCACTGATAAAACATGGTATATGATATTATTCAGACTTGGCTTCTTTCTCTCCCGCTTCATCAGAGGCTGGATTCTCCTGTTTTAGTTTCTCCATTTTCTCCAGGTAACTCTTCTTTAGTTTCTTGCTTAACCCCTTCAGCCTGTTTTTCCTTTGCTCTCCTTTTTTCTTTTGCTTGTACTTTTTCCCTTTGAAGATGTATCCTTTCCTGCCACCTTTTTGGCTTCGTTTCCACTTTTGCAGGAGCAGGTTTAGCCGAAAAGCACACAGAACTCCTCTTGGTCTCCTCCTTCACGAGCCCCTCAATGGAGCTGACCCTTCTCTTGGGCATTTAGGCGGTGGGCAGGGCGCTACCCAGGTGCCTGAGGGCCACAGTGTGCCAAGAGCAAGGAGATTTATCCTAATTCCAAGAAGGATAAGCACTACAACTCTTGCTTTTCATGAATATAAATAAATGCTAACTTACTAACACACCCCAAAGAGTGATTTGCACCATGAGGTCACTCTGGTAGCCAAAAGCTGCAATAGAATGTTTTTCCAAATTCTGTGGATTCATTTTCTATCTGGTAGGCCAAATAATACCACTCTTCCCCTGCTCTCACAGCTGTCTTTATCTTAGTCCCCAAAACTTGTGAACATGTTATTTTACATGACAAAAGGGTCTTTGTAGATGTGGCATCCTAATAGGAAGAATATCTTGGATTTCTAGTTGTGGCAATATAATCACAAGTTTCCTTAAAAGTGAGAAGCAGAGATGTAACTTTCAGAAGAATGGTTAGAGATACAATTTTGTTGATTTTAAAGGTGGAGGGGGCCTCTAGAAGTAGGAAAGTTAAAGGAAATGGGTTCTCCCCTAGAAAGCCTCCAGGAAGGAATATAGTCCCATAGATAGCTTGAATTTAGACCAGTGAAACCCATGTCAGACATCTTACCTGTAAAGGAAATCTGTGCTGTTTTAAGTCACCAAGATTATGGTAATTGATTATGGCACCAATAGGATACTAATACAAATCATTTCTTTACCATTAAGTTTGAGAATTAAAGCCATTATAGTCCCTGGCTAAAGAATGCTGGGACCAGATTATACTCCCTAGTCCCTGGCTAAAGAATACTGGGACCAGATAAAAGGAAATATTTCTTTTTTTACCTCTGAAAGATAAGACTGTAAACCAAGTACAAGAGGTTACTTACTAGCAAGACGAATAGCTTGTTTATCAGTATTCACCTCCAGCCCCTTTACTCATTGTGCCCACCAGACCAAAGTCTTTATTTCAAGAACTGCCAATCCTAACCATCCTCCCTTTGCAAGACCTGCCCCCAAATCACTCACCCCAGACTTTTCACCTAATATTCTTCCTTCTTATCCTGCTTTTGAAAGACTATTAAAACTCTTCAAGTTGGTATTCTCCTCTGCTACAGTTAAGTCTACTACACTTAACTTTACTTAAACAGCAGATTTTTTCTTTCCTCTTATGAGGGAAGTTACACACAACATGGGGCATTGGCATGACTGAAAATTTATTTATATAACTGTAAAAGTCAAGGAATGTGGACCCAGAGTATACTTTAGACTCCCACTAAGCAGAGGAGGGGAAATATAATAATAGAATTATAGAAATAAAAATGTGTATTAATCAAATACATTTTTTCTATTTTTTAAATTATACACCCAAATTTCAGATGTATTTGTGATGCTGGGATAAGACTAACTCCAAAAAATAATTTACTTGACTTGCATTACACAAAATTGAGGAATTTCAATTTGGAGTTGGGGAAAGATGATGGGGAAGAAGAATTCTGTGAATCTTTCTTGGGAAAGTTCAGCGGATGGCTTTTTTCCTCTTCACAGCCTGGTGTTTCATATTAAGGCTGAACAAATAAATGTCTTACCTCAACAGAATCAGGTCCGGTTTCTTCACAGATATCTTTGTTGAGACTGTTCCACCTATGCCTGAAGCATACGACATCCTTTATGCCTCTTTCCCAGATTTAATTACTGCCAGTGTGTGCCTGGTTACCAGTCACAGGAGAAAGCACAGAAATTCAGCCTAATACAAGCTCCAACTTCACACAAAATTAAAAGGCCCATAGAATACCTCACAATATTTGGACATTACCACTAAAAGCCAACTTCTGCATGTAAATTTAGTTTTCATTCTTGTTTTTATTTTTATTTTTTAACTCAGGGTAGAGAGGGTACACCAATACATTCATTTAACACGTTCAGATGACAATAAAGAACAGTTCTAATTTGTTACATCCAAATTACATGTCATTTGGAACTAGGTTTCCACTAGTGAGCATGAACATTTAGTTCATAAAAACCAATGTGATATGTGAAAATGAAATATATACATCAGTAAATTCAGAGAGACTTAGCTAGGATTAATGAAATGCCAGAGTATAATCAATAAGTAATAAAAAGTGTTTCTTTTGGATGTGTTTACTTAACAAAAACAGCAATTTTACATTAAAAATTCTTTATGATATTTAATTTAGATTATATCCTTTAAATATTTTGATCCTCTGTTGGAATTGTTCTCTCTATTTTTTTTTTAATATCATAACAAACACTGAGAAAGCACTCTTAAAAAGATCTTAGAAAAAAATGAACATTGACATCATTTATCTGTCAATAATACTAACAATAATAAGTATTGTAATAACTATAATATATTGATAACCTACTATGTATATAGAACTTTTCAAACCTATTTTAAAAAGAGAAAAAAGCTCTCTTAACAGGTGGGTAAACATACAGGCACCTTCTGTTAATAGGCAATGATGATTGTGATTATGCAGAAATAACTGTATCTGAATAGTCATACACCTATTCTAACCCATTCCTTGTGACTCCTCATTGCTTCTATATATTACCCTACAAGACTGACTTTTTTTTTTAATCAGTCAGAACATTAACTTCTGGAATTCCATTAAGGAGGTGAACCATGGTTGCAAAATCCTTTCTACACTGCAAAGTAGTTTTCAGCCTTGGTGATATATATTTAATCATGCAAAGAAAGGGCAAGTTATTTAGCAAGTCGTAATATTCTTTTCTGCTTATTATTAAAGAGGAAGGGAAAAAAATGTAAGAGAAACAGGTTAAAGAGCAGGCATCAATATTTTATTAATTACACCCATGGTATGGTATTGTTTCCCCCCAAAAATACAAATTGTGATCTAGTCCATTACTACTCATCTCAAACTTTTGAGAAATGCAGAGTCCCAGGTCCCTTCCCTTTTTAACAAGATTCTCAGGTGATTTGCATGCACATTAAAACTTGAGAGCATCGACCAAGTTTATTTTTCTTTACAGTTTAGAAAACCATATGTAACAAAAATCAGGAATAATGCAAGTCTTCTCAATCTTAGATGTCCATTAGACACCAGGACAAAACATGACCTACAAAGTCATAATCTCCAAAAGTGAAACTCAACCTTCTGTATTTTTTTTAATTCCATAAGTGGTTCTGATGTGTAGTAAGTATAGAAACCACAGGTAAACATGTGATGAAACTTGTTCCTAACTAGGTAAGAAATAACTGTACATGCATACCCCACATGGTTTCAAAATTGCTTGTCAATTCTGAAGTTCATGAAAGAAACATAAAAAGCAACCCCAATGAACTTTGAACAGATTCAGTAAGAACTATTTCATTCACTCTAAAAGACTCTGAAGCCTCTTGAAAAAATGCCTTATTCGTTATTACTAAGATAGGAAATCTTAGGCTTTCAGCAAGACAGTTATAGTTTTTTCATCTCTAAAAGTTAAATTCCCTATCAATGCCCGAATTTCACCTCCAAAGACAGATTTATTCAAATACATTCTGGAACAAACCAGCTCCTCTCAAGTCAATAATCAGATAAACAAAAAAGCAAAAGATAACAACTATGTAGAAAAAATAACATGTTAGAATCTTTTAATTTTATTTTTTATTTTAATTTTTTATTTTAGATTGAGAGGTGCACATACATATTCACTAAACATGTTAGAATCTTGACAGTATGGACTATCTTTCATACATCTTTATAGCCACAGCAGTGCCCATGGAGATTACACAGAAAATATGTTTGAATTTCACTGAATTGACCGATAATATGCCTATAGATGGGTATTAGCACTAGCCTCCATCAAAACTTCATAGTCATGTCATTTACTTGCCCATGATCTATTTGACCATACAACACTTCTGGTTAGGCTACCATTGCAAGATGGTAGAATATTCTAATCTAAACTCCTGGATCTGTGAAAATGAGGAAACACACTACTTTTATAACTACATGTTGAATACGCTTAAAGTATGGTGAACTGAAAGTTCAGCTCTCGGCCACCACATAGGGAAAAGGAACTACTTTCAAGTCTTCCTTCTTCTTAAGAAACTGACTCCTAAACAGGACTGAAGGAAATTCCACTTCACTATTGTCCCTTATCCATTCTTGTCCTTTTCCTCACAATTTTATGTGCTGCTCTTTGAAACACCTGGTATTATTTCTCTTCTTAATTTCTTAGCCTATCAAAGTCTTTTTTCAGAAAAGAAGCAGATAACACTAATTTACACACTGTTATAATACTAAATACATAGAGATGTTTTCAAAATTATTTTTGTTAGTCATAATTACAAATTATGACTAATTCTTATTGCATACCTTCTAGGTTCCAGGCACTGTCTCTAAACACATGTACTCGCAAAGCCTATTGAGATGGGCAATATGATAGTCAGGGCTCCATCCTTGTCATACAACACATGAACTGAAGATCAAAGGGGTTAAGGAATTTGTTCAGTGTTGCACAACCACCACATAGCCTGGCTTGGAGTCAAATACAGGTAGTAAGGGTGAGGGCCCTCATTCTGAATCTCAACTCTGTATGTCCCTCTACTATCTTTTAATTACTCAAAGTACTTATTCAATGTTAAAGAACATTCCAGCATTAGCAAACAGATAATCTGACAGCAAGTGAAAAAAGTACTTTGGAGACTAGGGAAGGAAGCTTTTCTTCTCAAGCTGGGAATTCTCACACTTCAATGTGCATCAGATGGACCTAGGGGCCCAAGAATTTGCATTTCTAACAAGTATTGGATGATGCTGATGCTGTCACTACAGCAGAGGGATAATTTCTTCTCACCACCATTTACAAACTGCAATAATCACATTTCACCCCTGTATGAACATAAGTCACTTCTCATTTCTAATCTTCAACTCCCCTTCCTCATCACCTTCAGAAAAGAGTCAGAGTGTGGGGGGTGGGGGCAGGGAGCAAGTAGAGTAAGCCTTGTCTATATCATTTTCTAGAGCTTTCAAAGCATAGGTAAGCTCAAATTGTCCCTTTCCCATAGTCACAGATTTAGCCATTTCTTATGTTTAAATTTAATGTGGAAAAGCCTTCTGCATGCCACTTTTGATAACAAACAACTCAGGATACTCTTCAATGCCATTTCTTCAATTATACTTTCTTTACTGCTCAAACAAGATAAATGGGGGGAATCCAAACAATTTTTCATAGGTCAGAGATTCAGTGCACCTGGTGCAGGCAGAGTTTAGTTAACAATAGAGCGATATAGCTCTTCCAAAATTACAACCTAGACATTTTTTTTCTCTCCTCAGGCTTTTAGTCGATTTCCCTTTTACAGCACTGAGCCTTCCTTTACAAAAAAAAATAATTAACAGAAGAAATCACTAAATCTTCCAGTTAAAAAAAACAATGAGGTACTGTTGTTAGGAAAGCGAGCGAGTGATTCACAGGCTCTCAGGGCTGAGTGATTTTTCTTATTTAAATTGGTGTGTGTGTGTGTTACTTTACATAAAGAAAGACAATATTTCTGCTCTTAGCTAACATTTTTAATCATTCCTTATTAGAAAGTTCATCTTTAAGTTTGAGCACATGATGTCCTGACAGTGTTTGGGTTAAGTGGCTTGAAAATCAGTGATTGATGACTTTATTATACTTCTTCTTCTTAGAAATTTTTACTGAAAAAAAGAGAGACTGGAGAGAAAGAAGAAAAAAAAAACCAAAAAACAAACAAACAAAAAAAATAAAGTGGTCATGAGTACTGATATTTCTAATGGAGAATGGTCTTCTTTAAATTTTGAGTATATACAACAATTATTCTGTACTACAGGGATGTGCCTGAGATGTGAATTAATAAAGTTAACTAACTATAGATAGTAATCATATTTCAAAGAAAAACTGAGGCAATCTACTACAACCAGATAAAATTTTTTTGGTCGCATATGGTTAGAGATGTAAGAAATTTTTGTGAACCAGGAAAGACAATTTCAGCTTGAAAAAAGACAATCATCCATAACTATATAGCAGCTAAATGTCTGAATAAATATGAGGATGGCACCTACTGTTGTCTTTGTTGAAAACAGGTGGTCAGAGAGATGTGAAGACAAAGCAACAGGTATGACTCTGTCTAATAGAGTGACCATGCCCATTGAAAGATTGGTGGCATGTAGGATTCAGGTGGTGCAAGAATCTTAACAAGACACTACCACAGTTTGTGTGCAGAATGACAGCTTGAACAAATCAAAAGAAATTCAGCCCTAGGGAAGTTCAATACCTTATCACGCACATCATTAAAAGTGGACTGGACAAAGAACAAGAGATTCATCTATACGGAGCTATCCCCATGCTGCCAGAAAGGGAAGGGATGGGTGAGATCTTCAGATTAAACAGACCTTGGGAAAACTTAACTTCTATGATTCCACAGCACTGGCAAAGCCAAGAAAATTTTGCTAAGGGAAAAGTGGTTTTTTACAGTAGCTTCCTGTCAAGGTCTCCTTGACTTTACACTAGCATTCTCAGATTATCACGTGGGATGTGTTTTCAAAATATGGCATGGAGGTTCTAGATGTATTTCACTACCTCATCATTAGCATCTCTCACAGAGGGCTCCCACGTAATTGACTGCCCTTTCATGCAAATTTCAGCTCAGTCCCACACCTTCTGGGGTGCCTAGACACTCCCACATGACTGCCAGACTGCTGTGAACTTACAGACCTAAAAATGCAAACCTTTAGTCATAACAAAGGCCAGGGATACATTTATGGTAGGCAGAAAAACCTACCCTTTGGAGGGCTGAAGGGCAACTATCTTCACAAGGCCTGTCAAGTTAAAAAATGAGAAATAAATTAATGGAAATTTTTACCTGCTAATTAATCAGCACAATCTATAAATGTGGGTCAGTGTCTCACCTCTTTCTTCGCTTTGTCCCAGTTTGGGTTTGTGCAATTGCAACCATCTGTAACTTTGATTAAGCATTCTGCATTTCATTAGGCAGTCAAAAGTGCTTAGGGGAAGAGCAGCAAAGTTCCACCACAGAAACAGCAAAAGACTTTAGAAGGTTGCAAAAAGACTTTAGAAAGAAGCAAAAGACTTTAGAAGGTTTACTCTGTCAAGATGGCCTTCAAGTCCTTCCAGTTTAAATGGGGAGGAAGGAGAGATAAACTGCACCATAAGACAAGGCACATTTGAATGTATACATGTGGACGCACCCACATTTTTAGTGTGCATTATGTGTCAAATCAAGTATTCATTGCGCTCCTATCTTATGTGCACAACCTGTTCTAAACACTGTGGAAAATAGAGTTAACTAATACATACACCCATGATTTACTAAGATCATATTATTTTAAATGTTGGTTTTTCACCATGATCACACATCTCAGTGTGTGATGGACTTGGCTTTATTTAAAAAATTAAGGAGTTTTGTAGACTCGGAAAGGTGGAGGAGTAGGAAGGGAGTGCGGGAAAAGAAATTACTTAATGGGTACAATGTACATTATTTGAGTGAGGGCTATACTAAAAGTCCAGATTTTACCACTATGCAATATACTCATGTAACACAACTCTACTTGTACCCTTTAAATGTATACAAATTAAAAGGACATTTCAATTACAAAATGAGGCCATACACTGGAAGCTAAGTTTTTGTCTGCAATTTAAAGTCCACCTGTTTGGCCTCATTTTCTAACACCTCTTCCTATGATCAACTACAGAAAAGAATCATTCCGGCCACAACGTTTTTGCCCAATCTATCTCACATACCTTAGAGGCCCTTTACCTGATAATTCATTGAGCCTCTGTTGGAAGATCTTTTCCCTTGGAAACCTCTCAGGTAACATCCATCAGTTTTTCCTCTATGGACTCAAAGGAATGGGTATATAATTATCTAATTCTAATAACACTTCTCACATTGCCTAGTAATTTTCATGCCCTCCTTGTGACTGTGGGTTCCTCAAGGGCATGATCTAATTACCATATTATGTATACAGATTTCCTAATCCTTAATGAGAATTTTTAACTGGAACGTTTGTCTGTGATGGGTACACAGGAAATGGCACAGATTCATGAAAGCAACACTGGTCCTGAAGTGAAAAGGCATGAGTTCCGGTCTGAGCTCTGATTTTACTAAGGGTGAGCTGCTGGATTGTTTCATGTCATTGTGACAAAGTTTCCTTAGCTACGGAATCAAAATGATGGGAAATTATCCTCTTATTGAATTGCTTAAATGTGATCACTGATATAAAAGTGTCCCTTAAACTTTAAAGGACTGTCAGGTCATCACCAAATGCACATTCTTCACACTTCACATTAGGGAGTATTTTAAGCCAGGGTCCATACAACATGTGAAGTTTATTGTGCCTATTGCTATATTATAGCACAGAATTTCTGGGACTTTCAGTTAAAAGTAGACGATAACAGGGTTAGCAAAATGCTGGTAATATCTATAAAATAGAGAAGTAATTATGATCAAGGATATAGAAGTAAAATACAAACTTCCACAGAAACATCAAAGCCATGGTCACAGTCCAGGGGCAGACAGAATCTCACCAGCGTACTAGGCTCCAAGCAATGCATAAGCTTGCGAGTGTTAATGCCCTTCTTGAGATATGACAGCAGGAGCCAAGTCCAGACAGAGTCACTATAAATCTACAAAGCAAAAACCTCCTTTGCAATTCTTATTCATCTTTTGGAATTTATTACCAATGAAATATTAAAGCTCAGTCTCAAGACAATACAAAAGATAAAGTACTTTAGCCAGTAAACTTTAAGGTGAATAAAATACTGCAGTTTTTATAAATAATATATCCTTAAAATCCCAAATCAGCACAAGGAAGCACTAAATTTTTTAAGTCAAAAAATAAGGGGCATCTTTGTTCACAACTGTGTAAGTTAAGGACCCTGAACAAGCTCAGTTTTCTCTTAGAAAAAATGACTTGAGGCAATTCAGAAAGTCTCTCCAATGTTCTTCTTTTTTGGTTAAGGACATCACAGACACTTAAAGCAGGGTAAGAAATACAGTTGTCTGGCCTGAGTTACATATCAAAAAATGTCATCAACCGCTATAGGGGAAAACACAGAACCTCAAACTCCAGCCTTCCAGATGCCTTTCAATTCACCTTGACAGATTTTTAATTTAGTGCAGACCTGTGAACTCCTCAAGGTTATTCGAGATTGCTTTGTGTTGGGTCTACTGTACCAACATTTTCAAGCACTTGTTACTTAAAAATGTGTTTGTGCAGAAATAGTCCGTAATCACAAAGTTATTTAAAAAATCACAAAAGGCAAATGGATACTTTCAAAATGCTGCAACACTTTCATTTAATATTACAGCCAACCTTCAAAGAGGTTCTCCTGCCAGTGTTGCTGGAATACAGCCGCTCACCTTTTAAGTTAATGAAGATTTAATATGAAATGGAGACTCTGGCACAAAACAAAAGTATAGAAATCTGTGAAGAGAAAGCTTGAAGAGCAAAGGAAGCCCCAGCTCTGCTAAGTCTAACCTATATTCAAGTGTGAAAACTCAGGGTGACTATATGCTTTGTGATAAAGACTTCCTGCTTAGAATCAAAGGAGCCAAACTTCAATAGTTCTTGTTGCCATAGAGGCTTGGCAGGGCTAAAAATTTAATAAGTGCTATCTAAACTAATGGCAGTGCTTCAGACTTGAGGAAAAAAAAAAGCATGGTTGAAGCATTCTAATGACTACTTAATGAAACTTAAAAGAATATAGATCATCTTCTCTCAAATTAAACGACTCACTCTAAATAAGAATAGTTAAAACACATCATTGTGCCCACAGCTGAGTCTTGTGGAAGATTCCTCCCCAGAGCTGGTGATTATGTCAGGCTCGCACGAAAGCACAATCACTGAGTAAGGGACTTGTGTGAGGCAGTAGCTGGAAGGGATCTGTTAACACAGCCAGCGCGGCTGGCCGACTCCTCTCCAACGTGAGAGTATATGGTTATAAATCACCTGGGATTCAGGGCCTGGAAGGCGCAGAGGTAAAAAGAACAAGATAAATTATTTGGACTCTAAAGGCAAAATTTAAGTGTCATTTGCTCCATAAAATCTTTCACGACCACCCCAGTCAACCCACACAGATCTCATTCAAATTCCTAAGCGTTTTCTCTTCCACTCATTTGAAACGTTTAAGAAGTTGGTTTTTAATGCCGGCTATCATACCAATTTGACTACCTTATATATTTAACTAGGTCAATAATTCTTCCTGGAAGAGTGTATTCCTTTCTCTCTCTCTCTCTCTCTCTCTCTCTCTCTCTCCCCACTTTGTATCCATCCACAGATACAACAGCTTCCTTCTACTCATCATTCAGTGAACTTCCCGGTTGATTAGAAGGTAAGATTTAGAGCCTTAAGCAAGAGGCTGGCAAGTAGGGTCCTGGGAGGTGTGATGCTAAACAAATCACTTTTTCTTCAGGGCTTCTTTATATCTCTCCAAAGTGTATGTAAAAAACTGCTATAGGTTTAAGAACTATGACTCCAAGGCATACACAGTATCAGTGTGAACACAATATACACCAATTAACTAACAT
Organism: Tarsius wallacei; assembly: GCA_963574415.1. Taxonomy (NCBI): domain Eukaryota; kingdom Metazoa; phylum Chordata; class Mammalia; order Primates; family Tarsiidae; genus Tarsius; species Tarsius wallacei. The sequence goes on along the minus strand of CAUYQG010085354.1, from coordinate 1,431 downwards.
ATTGCTTTAATTGTCAATGCATGTCATTCCTAATTGTATAAGATCCAAAATTGTCCCATATCATCTAATTTATACTTTTACAGGAAACAGTGTGCTTTCCCTGCTTGAAGAAATCAGGTTTAAATAAGCTTTACTTTCAGCTTTCTAATCTAGAAGTCAGAATCCTAACAGCATGAAATTATAATAAAAAGAATAATCAATATTAATAAAATCACACCCTTAATGGTATCTCTTACAAAGAGATTTCAACAGTTCCCTAAATAAAAGATTATTTCTTAAAAAGCAGAATATTCTTTCCAATATGAGGAAATGTTCATGTGCCCCATAGTATAATATATTCAAATACATACACATATACATTTATGTACATTGGGTTGTGTGCGCATGTTTATATGTATGTGTATAACAAATTGGATGGTTGTGTCCTCCCCCCAAAAAATGCATATATTGAATCTCTAACTCCCAGCATGATGGTATTAGCAGGTAGTGTCTTTGAGAGGTAATTAGGCTTAGACAGGTAATGAGGATGGGGACCCCACAATGGGATTAGTGCCTTTATAAGAAGATACTAGAGAGCATGTGCTCACTTGTTCTCCCTTCTCTCTCCCTGCACACCAAGAAGAGGTCATGTGAGAACACAGCCTGACGAGGGCTGTCTACAAGTTGAAACCTTTATCCTGGACACTTCAGCCTCCAGAACAGCAGCAACTAAATTTCTGTTGTTTAAGTAACCTAGTCTATGGTATCTTTGGGGTTTTTTTTGTTTTTTTAAATCAATATTTTTTATTTTGATATTGTGGGGTACAGTTAAGGGTTATGTATACAAATATGTTTCGTTCAGGCACCCTTGTTTATAAGGGGTGTCTCCCCGTCCTCAGACAGATATTGACTACCGTTAATCCCACCTCCCTTCCCTTCCCTCCCCTCCCCCATAGTTTCCCACCACTGTCAATCCTTTTCTTATAGTATTATGATGGATGTTCAAGGTCCACTATATGAGTGAGAACATGTGATACTCAGATCTTTGTTTCTGTGAGAGGTCACTCAGTATTATAGACTCTAATTCCATCCAGGTTGCTGTGAAATCCATGATTTTGTTCTTTTTTATGGCTGCGTAGTACTCCATCATGTATATGTACCACATTTTTTTAATCCAGTCCTCTTTTGATGGACAGCATGATTGGTTCCAGGTTCTTGCTATTGTGAACAATGCTGCAGTAAACATTTGTGTGCAGGTATCTTTTTTATAGAGTGATTTGAGTTCTTCAGGGTATATTCCCAGTAGGAGGATTGCGGGGTCATATGGGAGGTCGATATTTAGAGCATTTAGGAATCGCCACACTGTTTTCCACAGAGGTTGCACTAGTTTGCACTCCCACCAACAGTGTAAAAGTGTTCCCTTTTCCCCACACCCTCTCCAGCAACTGTTAT
>CAUYQG010085351.1:0-46216 GCA_963574415.1 Tarsius wallacei | reverse complement strand
AGATTACCCTCATCCATCCCACAACTTACGGAAAGTCCTAACTCATAAAAATATAATTCAGAGGCCGGGCGTGGTGGCTTAAGCCTGTAATCCCAGCACTTTGGGAGGCCTAGGCAAGTGGATTGCCTGAGCCCATGGGTTTGAGACCAACCTGGGCAACTTGGCAAAACATTATCTCTACAATAAGTCAAAAAAAAATTATCCAGGCATGGTAGAGCGCATCTGTAGTTCCGGCTACTTGGAAGACTGAGGTGAAAGGATTGCCAGAGCCCAGCAGGTTGATGCTAGGGTGGCAGTAAGCATGCCAATGCACTCCAGCCTGAGTGACAGAGTGAAACCCCCAACTCAAAAAAAAAAAGAAAGTATGGGTTACTACTAAAGAAATGCTTTTTTCCTTTCAAAGGCTGTTAATCCATTTAAAAACTGGTTGAAAAAACTGATCAAAAAGCACTTAGTAAAATCTGACTATAGTAGATGATTTTTTAAAATTTTTTTAAAGATGCTGGGTACAATTCAGGGTTAGGTATACAAACTTTGATTATGCAGGTTCCCTTGTAGTAGATGATTTTATTGAGACAGAAGTACAATGAGAGGGAGAACTTTTGATCCATTAATAACTATTTATTTTGTATGTTTTGGGATATTGGGGCCAAAGCTTCTATTTTGGCTAAACTGGTTAACAGTTTGTATTGTTTACCAGCAGCTTGCAGGTTCTTATAGTGGCTACTCACTTCTCAGGACAGTGGGACAGCACATAAGGAAGAAGTAATAGATCCACCAGCTGAAAGAGGGCTGCAAAGATTCTTTTGTGGTCCCAGTTGGCTTCTGAAATATTTGTAGGTGAGATAAAAGACTTCAGCTGGGCTCATGGCTCAGCCTGTAATCCCAGCACTTTGGTAGGCCGAGGCGAGTGGATTGCCTGAGTCCGGGGGTTCGAGACCCACCCAGGCAACTTGGCAAGACCTCGTCTCTACAATAAGTAAAAAATTAGCCAGGGGTGGTAGCGCATACCTGCAGTTCCAGCTACTTGGAAGGCTGAGGCAGAAGGATAGCCGGAGCCCAGCAGGCCCATGCTATGGTGGCCGTGAGTATGCCACTACACTCCAGCCTGGGCGACGGAGTGAGACTCCAACTCAAAAAAAAAAAAAGAGAGAGAGATATTAGACTTCAGTCGATACTCTACACACAATTAGCTATCTAATGTTTTTTCAAATACTCATCAATCAAAAACACTAGACTATACTTACGTTCATTTTGTTAAGGCTGTGGTGAATCACTGGGGCTTTAAATGAAGCAAAAACAGATGTTTCAAAGCAAAGGGCAATAGTGTGGTTATCATGAAGACAGAGAATTGGAACAGAGCTTAGGGTATAGACTTTTGATCAGCCATCTCTATTCCACAGTAACACAATTAAAGAGTGAATGATTTTAAGGCCATTCCTGATAGGATTCCTATAGCGCCTAAATAATCACAGTACTGTTTGATGAAATGTAACAAAGACTTTTGTTAATGTGAATAAGGGTTGTTGCTTTACCAAAGTACACAGTTATTGTCACAACTTTAAAATACATAAGGAGCCAAGCAAGATGGCTGACACGTGTAATCCCAGCATTTTGGAAGGCCAAGGCAGGAGGATCACTTGGCGCCAGAAGAAAGTTTGAGACCAGTCTGGGCAACAAAGTGAGACCTCATCTCTACAAAAATCAATTTTTTTTTAAGTAGCCAGGCTTGGTGGCACACACCTGGCTTGTAGTCCAGGCTACTCAGGGAACCGAGGTGGGGGGATCACTGTAGTCCAGGAGTTTGAGGCTGCAGTGAGCTATGGTCACGCCACTGCACTCCAGCCCAGGCGACAGAATGAGACCCTGTCTCTTACCAAAAAAAAAGTAAAATAAAATACATAAGAGGGAGGCTTTGTGTGGTATTTTTCATAAGTCCACTAGTCAGGATAGATTTTTTTTCACCCAGCTTTTCCTAGAAGCCAGTCTATCAGTTCCTGACCTTTGTGTGATTATATAGCATCATTATTGAGGCTGGAGTAAAATTAAATTTTAAAATAAATTTTAAATTAAATTTCAAAGTTTAATTTTACTCTAAAATTACAGATTACAAAATAATTTCAGTTAATAATAGCAGTTATGCTTTTAAAAAAAAAAACCTTCAGCCTACACCAAGGGCCTGGTGTGGGAAACATGCTTGTTTCCTGGTGAAATTGAACTCTTAGTGTGTGCTTGGTAAGGCTGTGAGCTGTTTTTTGGGGGAGAAGGAGGAAGAGCAGGATAAATGAATTTGCAGTCACTGAGAAAGTTCTCCCAGGCAGTGGTCAGTAATAAATGGTATTCAGATTGACTGTAGGACTGGGAGTTCAGGAGTAGGGCCCACTCACGATGTCTCCGGCATCTGCTGAGACAAAATGAAATGGCTGCTTTTGCTAACAGCTTACCTTGGGAAATCCCTAGAGTCACACTTCGTAGTAATGCCCTCTAGCTCGGTAAGTATTGTTCTTTTTTAAAAATGTGGTAGTTAATTTAAAATGTTAGCTACATTTTATAAAACAAAGAATCATTTTGTATCTTAACTCCTCAACTGAGAATGGCAGGAGTGTTTTTGTTGATGTGATGATTTTTATTCTTGATGTTATCACCCTCCCTTTATGGTGTTTAAAATGTAATTTTTTTCATCATTCAGTCAAGTCACTGAGGTTGCTTGCCCATCTACACTAAAGGCAGCTTGTCTTGAAATACCTTCCCAGGCGCAGGAGCAAGTGGCTACGTGGTGTACACCCCCATGCCTTCTCAGGCACAGTAAGCAATTGCCTGTGTCCTGTGTCCCAGTGAGTCCTCATGTGGGAGACTTGGTGTGCACAGGACTACCACGTTAGAAAAAGCCTTGCTGTGTGAACTCTGAGATTCTCTAGGAATAACTTGGTGGTTTGATTACTGATTGATACATGTGGATGCAGATGTTGGCGTGGACCGTTATCATCCTCAGTGTTTTTTGTTTTGTTTTTCTTTCATGATCATAATTTTGTAGGTCACTCACATTCAGCATTATTTTCTCCTTTTTTTTTCTTTCTGCCATTTTCTTTTTCCCTTATCTGTTGTTCAGGTTCCTAGGATAACCAGTGTATGGCCAAGGACGCCTTTCCGACCACTTTTTTCTACCATACAAACAGCTTCTCTGCTCAGCTCTCATCCTTTTGAAGCAGCCATGTTTGGGGTAGCAGGGGCTATGTATTATCTTTGTGAGAGAGCTTTTACCAGCAGGTGGAAATCCTCAAAGGTTGGCCTCTTTCTGCTGGTTCTGGGAATTATTTTACTTTCTGTATCTCTTTGACAGTGATACCTCAACTACTGCACTCTGTAAGAATTAACAGCTTAGATGGGCACGTTGCTTCTGATTGTTGATTTCAATCTTATGTAGGATGCATAAATCACACCATGATCTCAGTTGAGAGGGAAATAACTTTGAAAGGACAACAAACTCAAAATGCAGCATCAGATTAGAGGGACCAGTGGGTGTTTTGTCTCTTCAAGTGACTGAATTGTACAGCAAGGGCAATGCCACCTCCTTTCTCCGTGTGCAGGAGGTACTCTGAGATCAGAGCCCATGAGGTGCTTTCCTCCTGGGGCCTCCCGTACCATCAGAAGAGCCTTTGCTCCTTCATTCAGCAGGCAGAGCATGCCTCCTGCCAGGCCAGGTAACCACAGTGAACTCCCCCTGGCCCACAGATACAGGTACACTCAGAGGATGGGCCTCCTGGGCTCAGCAAACCTGTCTGTTCCCAGCACCCATCTTGAAGCTGCATTGTGACATAAGGGAATTACTTCTTTGTAGGGGGAAATTTTTTAAGTTTTCTTTTTACTAATGTGCTTATTTTTAATAATTCTGCATTTATGACTTTTGAGTTTTTTACATAGAATTTCATATTTTACTATTATTTGAACTTTCACATTTTTTAAGTGACATAGCAAGCCCTGGGACCACATGGAAGCCTCTCTCCCCCTCCCCCCTCTACAAACTGGCTTAGGAGGGCCTGGTTCTCCTAGGCCCTTTATTTACTGAACTTGTCCTTGACAAATGACCCCCTGGCCCAGCTGGTTTCTTTGTTACTCTTTCTTATCCATCTTGGTATAGAAACTAGACTCTGAATATAAATGAGAGACAACACATTCCTTTCTTGTTCTTTTTCATGAAACACAGGGGAAACCTCGGTCCTCTTCCTCATTTTAGATCTACCTTTAGGCAGCGTGTGGTCAGTTGCTGGAGTGGCTCTTTAATCCTGTTGTCACTCCTGCTGCCTCCACTGAAGACCTGCTTGGCATGTTATCATCATTCTTCCCCAGAGATACCTGTTCACTAAATCCACATACTACTTTAGGCTAAGAAAGGATTTACTTTGAGTTTTAAAGTTGACTTGCAAAAAGAAAAGAGTAATTAAACTTAATAGTTGCTATTTTTATTTAAATTTACCTCTCTTTGATATATTAAAAACACAAAAATCAGTGTTTGTGTTGGATAATTTTCAAATATACTTATTTTTGAAGTTTTTACTTATCAAGAACTTTGTATAAAAGATGACTATTCCCATTTATCTCTGACTGAATAACCATTATGCTCTAATAACATTACACTCTAATCTCTGTGCTGCCTAAGTGACCCCTTTTGAATGGTAAAATATAACCAGAATATTCAACAAAAACTCAGCAGTTTTAGTGCCATGCATAGAAGTAGGTTTTAAAGGCATATCTGCTTCCATAGCACATGGTAATCTTCATTGAAACTCTAAGCTTAGCTTCCCTTTCCTAAATCTGGGAGTCACATTGAAACTCGGACGGGCAAGGGAATTAGAGCTATGCTGGTGTGGTTCTTCCCCACTGGTCCCCACTCAGCCATTGAGATGAGTGAGTTCTTGCTTGCCTGGGAGCCTCAAACACAGTGTCCTGACAAGGCTCTCACTCGCCACTGGAGCCCTGGGTGCGCTCTACATTTCTGAGCGTTAAGAGCTCAGCAAGATCTGTTAAAGTTTAATTTGGCTTTGGGAATGCTGAATTAATATTTTTGTCAGTTGAAAAAAATAAATGATTCTATTAGCTATTTATCATTTTGTTTCATGTTGCATTAAAGTTTTGTTGTCCTTGGGAAAGCTCCAGAATTAAAACATTAGCATTTGATCGATGGAAATTATTTTTTTAAAGGGTAGTCTGCTTGAATGTTTAAAAAAAGAACAAGAAGACAAACAAAAGCCTATTTTTTAAATTCTGTCCTGTGAAGTACTGGATTTGCATGTGGTTCAAAGCAGTAAGTTGAAAGTGTGCTTGACTAAGCCCTTTTGTGACTTAAGACTAAAGGGAGGGAGTGCAGGTTGTCAGGTCTGTTATATGTGCCAGCACATCCCTGCACATCAAAAGAATTGCCATCTACCTGGCATGTTTGCCAGCCCAGGTAACCTCGTTGTAAAGTTAATTAAATCGACACTATTCACTGTCTTCCTAGCATGTACAAGTCTGGTTATCTGGTTATTTGCAAGATAACAGATCTAGTAATGTTAATCTGGTTATTTGTTAGATTCATACATTGTTTTGTTGCAGCTTAGCCATTTTGTCATCTGGCTAGCCATCAGAAAATGTGTCATAATCATATTCATCACTGATGAATAAAAATGATTATAGGAAGACTTCTGAAATACATTCAGATATATTCAGCCAACACTACTTACTTAGTGCACAGTTTATGGCCTGACCTTCAAAAGACAGTTCATTGTTCCCACTTGACACTACTCTCTTTTCTGAGAGTGGATCAAAACAGAGTAGATCTTGAATGTGCCAATTTAATCCTATCGCCTTTGAAAGCATTTCCCACTGAGAGAGAAAATTGTGTGATGGGTGATTTTTTTATAGTATTTTAGGCATCTTAGAGCAAATTATATAGTCTTTCTAAATAAACTATTCTCCTGCCTTCCAAGTACTAAGCTCCTCATCTTAAAAATTCAATTGCAGAATTTTTTCCAAAAGCATTTTTAAGCAAATGTAATCTTCCTTAACTTAGCTTGAGCAGAGATTATTTGGTATTGATTTGTAGTAAGAAGCAGTAGTTCTTCAAACTACTTTTTTTAGTAAATGCTAATGTTTTCCAAGTTTGCAGCCTAGATTTATTTTTTTTCCTCTGATTGAAAGACAGAACTGAATGTTAAAACTCTATAAACTGACTGCATTCATAGTCATGTGCTTTTTCATTTGGCCTGTTGGATTCCAGAATGCCTGTGAGCAATTCTGTTGTGTGTGTGTGGGAGTGAATTACAATGTGTTTGTACTGAGAACATTCAGTTTCAGTGTCACTGCACCACAATGGCCCCTTGAAGCCTGGCTGGGTCCTAATGCACAAGACCGTTCTGTCTTTCTCTGAGATCCACCAATCAAGAATGGGACCGGATGGGGAGCGGATGGGTGTGAGGCTCTTATTCAGTGAGATCAGTTACATCAACATCTTCCACAGCTGTTTTTAGGGGAAATCATTAACATAAGATAACCAACATAAATATTTATTGTGAATTTTTTTTTTTTTTGCATTTTTCCACATCTTTCCAGTGCTGACTATGCATTTAGCAGTTGTTGAAAAGTAACAGAAATCTGGAGAACTGTGGGGCAGCCTGGAGAGATTGCCTTTTGGATGTAAACACTTGAATAATTTCATGTTCCAGCTCCACTCATAACATTAGCATTTTTAAAGGTGTCCTGATGTAACTGATCACAAAATAATGCTTATCAGTATAAATTACTAACCATCTTCTTCTGGCTATTCTGGGTACCACAAACCAATTTTAAAACCAGGACCAGTGTTATAGATTTGCTATTTATTTATTAGTGTACAGTGTACAACATAACAGTAAGTAAGATTGTTGCATAATTATAGGAGAAAACTGACATATAATTGGTTTAGAATAACAAAATGTTTTTCAAGATTTTAAGCGTAGACACATAGCTCTGCTTAATGAAGAGAATTACTTGTGGCAAAATATCTGAACAAATGTGAGGAACTTTCATTTATTGAAAATTTCAATAGATCACATGGTCCCCGAATGTTTTCTGCCATCTGTGTAGTCTTATTGTAATTAGAAATGATGTGGTCCCCAGAGGGAGTCAGCTCTGTCCCAGTGATCACTGGGAAACTTCTTTTCTTCTCTGAAGCTACTAACCAGGTGTCTGATCTGAAGGGAAATTTTGTACTTCCAGAACAGGGGTAAGAGTTCTTCATGTGGCATTTTGAATTTCAGGAGGAATTCTGCTACCCAGTGGAATGCCTCGCTCTTACTGTGGAAGAAGTGATGCATATTCGTCAGGTCCTGGTGAAAGCAGAGCTGGAAAAATACCAACAGTATAAAGATGTCTACACCGCCTTGAAAAAAGGAAAGGTAGAGCTGTTTAAAGTTGATTGATCAGAAGGGTAGAAGAATGGGCAGGGAGTCCCATGCATGGTCTCCTAGGAGAGTTGTCTACTAGCCAGATGATACAGGACTTTTAGGGGAATTGGAGAGGCAAGATGCTCATACTCTAGTACAGGGGTCCCTAGCCCCACCGCCACCCCCTGGGCTGCACAACAGGAGGTGAGCAGCAGGCCAGTGAGCAAAGCTTCATCTTCATCTGTATTTGCAACCACTCCCCATCACTCACATTACCTACTGCCTTAGCTCTGCCTTCTGTCATATCAGCGGTGGCATTAGATTCTCATAGGAGCACGAACCCTATTGTGAACTGTGCATGCAAGGGACCTAGGTTGCACACTCCTTTATGAGAATTGAATGCCTGTTGATCTGAGATGAAGCTGAGGCGATGATGCTAGCGCTGGGGAGTGACTGCAAATACAGATTAACATGAGCAGTGAGGTTTGGCTTCACAGAGACCATCATAAATCAGTTGCTTGCTGACACACATCAAAACCCTATCAGTGAGTGGCAAGAAAGCCGATGTACTTCAATTGTACAACTGCATTTGGTGGCAGGCTTTAAGTCAGAATCCCAACCTTATTTTAGTCTGCATGTGGCCCACCCATTGTTTTATTTACCACTTCCATCCACGCCTTTTTTTAAATGGTGAGTTGTATAATTATTTCATTATATATCAATGTAATAATAATAATAGAAAAAAGTACACGATAAATGTTAAACACTTGAATCATCCAGAAACTATCCCCCCCACCCCCCTCCGTGGAAAAACCATCTTCCACAAAACCAGTCCCAACGCCAAAAAGTTTGGGACCTCTGCTCTAGTAAACAGTCCTTGTTCTGCCTCACCCACAAAAAAAGAGAGGCATTTTTGTTTCTCTCTTAGGAACCAAAATCTTCGGAAGGTTTTCAGACAACCATAATAAGGGTATGCCTTCATAAAACAGTGTGTGCATTTAGTCATCATACTTTTTAAGGATCTGTAAGGGACTGGGCGCAGTGGCTCACGCCTATAATCCCAGCACTTTGGGAGGCCAAGGTGAGAGGATTGCCTGAGCCCATGGGTTCGAGACCAGCCTGGGCAACTTAGTGAGACCCTATCTCTACAATAAATAAAGAAAACTGAGCCAAGCTTGGTGGTGCATGCCTGTACTTCCAGCTACTTGGAAGGCTGAGGTGGAAGAATCACCTGAGCCCACCAGGTAGAGGCTACAGTGGCCCTGAATGTGCCATTGTACTCCAGCCTGGGCAACAGAGTAAGACTCCAACTCAAGAAAAAAAAGGGATCTGTAAGGAAAATGTATCTGAGAAACAGAGGGGAGTTTTTCAGACCCTGATTCTTCTGATTTGCTTCTATGATGGTGAGATGCTTAAGAGCTGTGGCCTTTTATTACCTTTTGAAACAGAATTGTCATTAAATACAAAGCCAAATTATTAGTGTCACAGAATTAACCATTATAAACAGAATTTCTGAATTTTCTTCCTCTTTCTGTCTACTTACCTTCTCCAGCATATAAATATAAAGTGTTTTCATACATGAAAATTAGGAAATTAGCTGTTGGCGGTGCTTCTTTTCTCCTTTTAAATTTGTATTTTTTAGCTCTGCTTTTGTTGCCGAACCAGGAGGTTTTCATTCTTCACCTGGTCTTATACCTGTCAGTTCTGTAAGAGGTAAGGTATTTTGTAATTAATAAAAAGATAGATTTAACAATTGTAAGAGAACTACCAATTACCTTCCTAGTTTCATCATTTTTCTACACAGGGTATTAGAAATGACCCATTGTGTTACCTTGTGCTGCCCTTGCAGGTTAGGAATATTGATTTTTTTACAAGAGTGGATCAATAATTTATTTGGTATTGAACCTGGAAAATGTTTATCTGCATATTATTTCTTTTACATAACCAAAATAATGCTAATATTATGTCATGTTTGAACAAAAAAATTAGATATGGGGGGGACCCCAAAAAACCTGGAATTTATTCATTAAAAATTGCATATTTGTTCTTACATGTTTAAACTTCAGTCACCTTCAAAAAACTCTTCATTTGATGTGATACACCTACAAGATGCTTTTTCTACTGCACAAAACAGTTTTTGAAGTTGTTGATTTGGATACCTTTTAGTGCTTCTGCCATTTTTTGTTTTACCTCCTCCACATGGCAAAACATTTCCCTTTGAGGACTTTTTTCATGCAAGGAAACAAAAAACAAAAGTCGCTTGAGGCCAGATCTGGTGAACTAGGAGAGTGAGGAATGGCAGGTCATGATGTTTTTGGTCAAAAACTGCTGAACACTCAGCGTTGTGTGGGCAGGTGCATCATCATGGTGGAAAAACCAGTCACCTGTTTGCTACAACGTGGGACATTTCTTCTACAAATCATGATGCAACCTTCTCAAAACTTCCAGACAAAAACTTTAGTTTACCGTTTGATCTGGAGGAACAAATTTCCAGTGTTTGCTACAAAGGACTCACCCTCCAAAACATAATTCTGAATTGGAGGGGGACCCCTCCCCTGTATGATTATCATGTGGTCCCTAGATAGAAAATAAGAAAATTTCAAACAGATATAAATTGATCCTTTTATAGGAAACAATGTAAGAGTTAAGTTTTACAAATTGACTGTCATGTTAGCAATCCACATTGTATCAATTTGTTATATTTTGATAGAAGAACCAAAGAGTTTCTGTAATTTACTGTAGAAATTCACAGTTGTTCAGCCATTGGGATCTCTGACTTCCCAGTCACATTCATTGCATTGTGCCACTAACACTTCTGATTTTGTATGCAGGCCGGTGTGCTCACAGTGTTGCAAAAAGGTAAGCTATGCTTGGTTTAGTTATAGCTCGTGTTCATTTTGATGACTCTTCCTCTTTAACAGTACTGCTCATTGTTGGTTTTCTTGAATAATAGATGCGGCTGCCCTCCAAGCCATACTCCACTCTTCCTATCTTTTCATTGGGACCTTCTGCCTTGCAAAGAGGGGAAAGTTGTGTAAGGTCAGAAAAACCCTCCACTAGCCACCATCGGCCACTTCGGAGCATTGCCAGGTGAGCGAGGGACCTGGATCTTTAAAGCATCTTTTGTTAAAGAAGAATACTACTCCTTCTGAAGACCATGGTGTGCTGTTAGGGTTTTGGCTCAAGAAGTTTGGTATTAATATAGTTTTAGACTTGCACACAAATCTCCAAAGCTTCCCCAAAGACAAGGTTTTCAAGGGATAATGGCTAGCTACTTGAAGGATACTGTCATCAGATAGTGTATTTTTTTTTTTTTTTTCTACTTTAAAAATACTACTTTTGACCGGGCATGGTAGCTCATACCTATAATCCCAGCACTTTGGGAGGCCAAAGTGAGAGGACTGCCTGAGCCTGCAGGTTCGAGACCATCCTGGGCAACTTGGCAAGACCTCATCTCTCGTAGTTCCAGCTACTTGGAAGACTGAAGCAGAAGGATCGCCTGAGCCCAGCAAGTCTAGTCTGTGGTGGCCAGGAGCGTGCCACTGCCCTCCAGCCTGGGTGACAGAGTGAGACTCCAACTAAAAAAAAAAAATACTACTTTTTTTTGTCCTTTAAAATTAAGTCATTTTTAGGCTGGGCACAGTGGCTCAAACCTATAATCCCAGCATTTTGGGAGGCTGAGGTGAGGGGATTGCCAGAGCCCATGGGTTCAAGAACAGCCTGGGCCGGGCTCGGTGGCTCAGCCTGTAATCCCGCTCTTTGGGAGGATGAGGTGAGTGGATTGCCTGAGCCCGCGGGTTCGAGACCCGCCTGGGCAACTTGGCGAGACCTCATCTCTACAATAAATAAAAAAATTAGCCAGGCGTGGTAGCGCGCGCCTGTAGTTCAGCTACTTGGAAGGCTGAGGCAGAAGGATCGTCGGAGCCCAGCAGGTCGAGGCTGCAGTGGCCAGGAGCGGCCACTGCACTCCAGTCTGGGTGACAGAGTGAGACTCCAACTCAAAAAAAAAAAAAGAACAGCCTGGGCGAGACCTCACATCTATAATAAATCAAAAAATAATAATCAGCCAGGCGTGGTAGCATGTGCCTGTAGTTCTGGCTACTTGGAAGGCTGAGATGGAAGGATCAACTGAGCCCAGCAGATCCATACTGGAGTGGCCGTGAGGGTGTCACTGCACTCCAGGCTCGGTAATGGAATGAGACTCCAACTCAAAAAAAAAAGTCATCTTTAAAACTGACTGTTTCCGTGGAGTTGAAAATTTGCACATAATAGTCTAATCTTTCTCACCTAATTTCAAAAGAAAATTGGATTAATCTTGTGTTTGCAGTGGTCTGCAGTAGCTTCGACTTACTTTACTATTATAAAGACAGTAATAAAGCTATGTGCCAAGTCCTTGCGATTTAAAATAAAAATAATTGCCTGAGGATCAGTCCATTTGCATTTACTGTAGGATGAGGTAAGTGTTGGTCCTAAAAAAGATGAAGGAGGTAGACCAGCTGGAATCTCAGGGCTGAATCTGGGGTTTGATGCACCAGCCACACGTCTTGGCTCTGTGGACAGAGTGGTGAGGAAGCTTGTACCTGAAACACCTGCCCCTGTGTTTGGACATTTTCCTCAGAGACACAGCAGCTGTTGTTGTCTTCTATACTTAGAACATACTATATCTTACTTGTTACATCCTGCTTGGTTTAATTAAAATGGTAAATAGATGATTTATTATGATGTTGTTCTCCTCCTCCCATACTCTAATGGCAGAGATGCTGATCCAGTTAACTCTAGCTCTTCGAATCCAAATAACCAATCACGAAAATACAGAGAATTGTTGAGGTGGGGGAGGCATGTTTGATAAATACACAAATGATAGGAAACTAGTCAAGAGGTAATTTTTCAGAATGTATCACAGGATTAAAATAACTTTATTCAGTTTCACATAGTCTGACCTGCCATCTACAGTTAATTGTTAATCATGACACAGGGTCATCAGATCCCTGGAGAAAGAACTCTTAAGTCCTTCTGAATCATCAGTAAGATATTAGCATCATGTACTTTATCTCTATTTAGTTGTTGAGATTCATCGTTCATGTATGTATGATAATGAAGTGTATACTCTGTCTCCCATGAATTCTAGAAGGGTGGTTAAGAGTTTTCAGTATTGTTTCTTAATAAAACATGTTTCCTGATTTATTTTCTAAAAAATACTTCTGAGCTTTGTTTCCAGTAAGAAATTCTTCTTTGGACCCCTGTGTGGCTCACACCCATAATCCTGTAATCTAACACTATGAGGCTCAGGTGAGAGAATTGCTTGCACCCAGGAGTTTGAGATCAACCTAGGCAACATAGCAAGACCTTGTAGCTACAAAAAAAAAAAAAAAATTTAAAAATTAGCCCAGTGTGATGGTGCTCCTGTAGTCCCAACTACTAGGGAGGCTGAGGTGGAAGGATTGCTTCAGCCTAGGAGGTCGAGGCTGCGGTAAGCCATGATTGAGCCACTATCCTCCAGTCAGAGTGACAGAGTGAGACCTTAATTCACAAAAATAAAAAGAAATTCTTCTTTGGAAGAACATGATGTGTTTAAATCACTTGTCCATTCCATGATGTCTTGGCAACCAGCATCTCTACTTTTTTTACACATATTATTACAGTAGACCTAAGTAATAATGCTGGGCATTTTTTGTTTTTCCCCAGGTTCTCCACAAAATCTAAGTCTGTGGACAAATCAGATGAAGAACTCCAGTTTCCCAAAGAGTTAATGGAGGACTGGAGCACCATGGAGGTGTGTGTGGACTGCAAAAAGTTCATTTCGGAAATCATCAGCTCGAGCCGGCGCAGCCTGGTGTTGGCCAACAAAAGAGCCCGATTAAAAAGGAAAACACAGTCTTTCTATATGTCCTCACCAGGCCCCTCGGAATACTGCCCTTCAGAGAGGACTATCAATGAAATCTGAGCCTCGTGCCTTTCAGTTGCTTTTGTGTTCAGAGTCGGCATCAGTGCATGAGAACACTGAACCGGACTGTCTCTCCTTTCCGTGGTTTTATTTAATAGGCTTGAATTTGCATTAGATCAGATTTTTGCTGCATCGCATTGTTCCACAGACTGAATGCTGTGTTCAGATCGATTGATGATATGTGACAGGTCAGCCAATCACTTGTTTGCACTGAGAGGCCAGCAGTTTGAAACTTGCTTTTGTGTGTGTGGCTTTGTAAGCCAGAAGCTTTTTCCTTAGTTCAGTTCTTTACTGTTCCTCAAATAATTTCCTGACTAAGGCAAAAAGCTTCTCCTGTGAGAAATCAGTCTAACAGAGGTGTTGATGTCAGCATAGTCCTAAGCAGTAAGTCATATTGGCATTTCCATGTGACAGTGTTTCTATCCCATGTACATAGTGACCCAGAGCCCTATACACCAGGACCTGGGGGCGCACAGCACAAAAACCTGGAAGGATCTGCTTACACTATCCAGCCGATTTTTAAATTATTATTGCTCTGAGATAAAAATTATATAAGAAACTTTATGCCTGTATTCTAGTGCTGTACACCCACATGGGTGACTATTTCCTCCGAACTGCCGTGTTTGTCCCGGTGCCATGAGTCAGTGTCTCCTGAGTGGGTGACAGGTTTTCATCTCCTATCTTGAATGTATTATGGTTACTAATAGTTTTATAATGGAAGTCTAAGAATTAAAGTTTTGTGGGAGTTTCAGGACAAAAGAAAGCTAAAAACCTGTCAGGAAGCTGTGTGTATTTTGGTTAACTTTAAGAAGGGTTGTGACAACACAGGGTAACAGCTATTGGCCACGCTGTGGGAATGAACTGGAACTCATGAATTTTCAACTACATTTTTCATAACTTTTTAGTGCAGCCATCATGAGTAAATTAAGCCACAATTTGGTACCTAAGGTCTCAAACTGAAATTTATTTTTATAAGTGAATTTTAAAAGAAAAAATATCTAGCTCTTTTAAAATTAGAAGAAAATTAACCTGCTGACAGGCAAAATTTTTGCATGCTTTTTGCACTAATTTTCCTTGTAAATGACTTGAGTGAGTAGAGTTTCTGATGGGGGTAGATTGGAGGGTAGCATTGTATGCCTGAAATGCCTCAGCTTGTTTGGCTCATACCATGAATATACTTTAATTTGGGCATGCTTACAGATGACAAACCAATCACATGCCATTGATGTTTGGAAAATCGGTTAATGCACATGCACAGTAATTTCCTGAAAGCCATGGGACACATCTGTAGTTAGCACCCACCACAGCAGCACCATTTCGTGAAAGGCCTGGCAGTCACATTTCATGCCACTTCCAAATACATTAACATTTCTATACTAAATTAACAGTAATACCTCAAAACTGCTCTGGTAGTCGTTTTAATGGATTGAAATTTACAGTTTAGTAAATGGCTTAAAATTACTTATGAAATAAACTTTACCACTTGACTAAAATAATGCATGTTAACAGTTTGTCTGCATTTGCATGTAAAAGTGAGCTACCAGAGAACCCTTATTGATTATTTAAGTATTTAAGAGCTTTCAAACTGTATTAGGTGAATCTCATTCATAAAACTTTCGAAGAGACTATCTAAACTTTATATTCCAGACAATTAGGTCAAATCTACCCCCTTTGATGGTCTCAGGCTTGAGCTTCCTAAATGACTACCCGGAAGGGTGCAGGGTAAGGAAACAGTATTCATATATGTATACAAACATGCACCTAGGAGAATGTACTTTTAGAAATCATAACTAGTTACTGTTTTTATTAAAACGTAAGAATTTCACTCACATCCACAAAGCTAATAATACCTAGTAAATATCTGTCTTTTATTTCACTTCTTCAAGTTTATGATACTGTATGGGATGATTTGGGTATTATAATTACCTCTTGCCAGAGCATTACAGCATAAATTCTTCCACATCATTAGTAGGATTTGTCAGGTGCATTAAAGAAGTCAAGTGGATGGTATGTCCCTAAGAAACCATTTGCAGAAAATAATGTAAGAAAGGGCACAAGGCACAGTTAAAATTTTAGAAGTCAAATCAGGATTGCTTTTGGTTGCCAAAACAGTCTTTTTTTTTTTCTTTTTTTTTTTTTTTTAAAGTCGGAGTCTTACTCTGCCACCCAGGTTGGAGTGCAGTGGCACACTCATGGTCACCGCAGCCTCGACATGCTGGGCTCAGCCTTACAAGTGTATAGGAACTACGGGCATGTGCCACCATGCCCAGCTAATTTTTTGATTTATTGTAGAGACGAGGTCTTGCCATGTCGCCCAGGCTAGTCTGGAACCCATGGGCTCAGGCAGTTCTCTCACCTCTGCCTCCCAAAGTGAGCCACCATGCCCGGTACAAAGTCTTGCATTTAACCCTCCCTTATCTATGATACGTACCCACCCCCTCCAACACTTCGACTAAATTAGGGAATTTCTACAGGGTAATTCACTAAGAGCTTGTAGGGCTTGGTTTTAAGCATCGTTTCCTGATTCTTCCCTCTGAAACCACCTCCTCCCTTTGGCGTTCTTCTTTGTCCTGGCCTCCTTCTGTTCAGCTTTTCACTTCTAACCCAGCAACAAAAATGGCTGGTCTTAGTTGGAGTCTGGTATGTTTTAGGGCATGTGTGCATATCTGAACCATCATCCCAACCCCCTCCAGGTCTCAGCACCAGTTCTTTTTGTCCCATGCATCACGAAGTCACACTGTTAAAACCAGTGCTTCCCTCCCCATGACTTAACGTTCTGTCAGTGTCAGAGTTTTTCAGAATGCTTGTAAATACTGTAATATATTTATTAATTTTTGAGAGGCAGCCATTCAGTGGACAATGGGAATTAACTCTCCCATGGCAAGTAAAAATTAAAAATTAATATGTACATTGACTCAACAGTCTTACTAGATTTCAAGTCTTAAGTTTTTCCAACTAAACCAGGAAGTTGTTATGTAGGAGCTGTTAAAAATGACCTTCTGTTTGAAAAGATTCTGTGATTAGCACCATGAACTCATACCATGAAATTTTCAAGGCTTTTATTTTTTTAACTATATTAATAAACCTAGGACTAGATTTCAGGTGTCCTATAGGATACATGAAAGTTTTAAATTATGTTGCTATTTGCTAAAACTAAATACCAGAAAGTTTTGTACATGCAAAACTTTTGAAGAACCATGAAGAAATGTGTACTACTGACTAGGCGTTTACCTGACTTCCTGTGTATGTAAAAGTCAGGGTATTGCTGGCATTCAGGGTTACATGACGGTACTAAATGTTTTCCATTAAGGTCTTTTATTTTAAAATTTATCTAGGGAAAAATAAAATGGCTTTCCTTCATACCTTCTGTGTTCAGTTCCTATTGTAAAATGGTGATTTTTTTTTGGCAACTAGCTGTTAGAAGTCCCCTAGTTTGGGGAAGTGAGGTGCTTTTATCGTCAGCAGCTTATCATTCATGAAATAACAGTCTACAGAGACCATGTTGGAAGAATTAAAATGGTGCCATCACAAGTGACTCTACTATGTTATCAAGCAGCTATGAGCAGGAGATTAAAATTACATAAAGAGTACTTAACGGCCGGGCGCGGTGGCTCAAGCCTGTAATCCCAGCATTTTGGGAAGCTGAGGTGAGGGGATTGCCTGAGCTCACGGGTTCAAGAATAGGCTGGGCAACTTGGCGAGACCTCATCTCTACAGTAAAAAAAAAAATTAGCCAGGCATGGTAGCACGTGCCTGTAGTTCCGGCTACTTGGAAGGCTAAAGCAGAAGGATCGCCAGAGCCCAGCAGTTGAGGCTGCGGTGGCCGTGAGCATGCCGCTGCACTCCAGCCTGGGCGACAGGGTGAGACTCCAACTCAAAAAAAAGAGTATTTAACATTTTATTATATGTCACATATACGGAGACAAATTATGTATAGATGGATAAATCCTTAACAGTTTTTTTGAGGTATAAATTGATACACCAAAAAAACTGGGCATTTTAAATGTACAGGCATATCTTGTTTTATTGTGCTTTACAGATACTGCATTGTTTACAAATTGAAGGTTTGTGGTAACCCTGCAATGAGCAAGTCACTTGTCGCCACTTTTCCAACGGCATGTGCTCACTTTGTGTCTCTGTCACACTTTGGTAGTTCTTACATTTCAA
The DNA here is from genome assembly GCA_963574415.1 of Tarsius wallacei. Classification (NCBI taxonomy): domain Eukaryota; kingdom Metazoa; phylum Chordata; class Mammalia; order Primates; family Tarsiidae; genus Tarsius; species Tarsius wallacei. The sequence goes on along the minus strand of CAUYQG010085351.1, from coordinate 28,705 downwards.
ACTTTTTCATTATTATGGCAGTTTTTATGGTGATCTACTATCAGTGATCTTTGATGATGCTATTGTAATTGTTTCGGGACACCATGAACCACACGCATACAAGATGGTAGACTTAGATGGGTGTTCTGACTGCTCCACTGACCTGCTGTTCCCCCATCTCTGTCCTTCCCCTCAGGCTTCCCTATTCCCTGAGAAACAAAAATATTGAAATTAGACCAGTTAAAAAACCTACAATAGCCTGTAAATGTTCACCTGAAAGGAAGCATTGCAAGCCTCTCACTTTATGTCAAAAGCTCAAAGTGATTAAGCTTAGTGAAGAAGGCATGTTGAAAGCTGAGACAGGCTGAAAGCTAGGCCTGTTGAACCAAGTGTTTAACCAAGTTGTGAATGCAGAGGAAGCATTCTTGAAGGGAAGTAAAAGTGCCACTGCAGAAGAAAATCTGAAGCTAGCAGGTGTCGGTTCATGGAATTTAAGGAAAGAAGCCATCTCCATATCATAAAAGTGCAAGGTAAAGAAGCAATGTTTACATGAATGATAAGAAAGCAAAAACAGCCCTAAATCCAAATATGGACGAATTTTTTTTTTTTTTTTAGAAATAGGATCTTGTTCTGTCTTCTAGGCTGGGGTACAGTAGCATTATCATAACTCACTGTAACCTCGAACTCCTGGACTCAAGCCATCCTTCTACCTCAACCTTCTGAGTAGCTAGAACTATAGGTGTGTGCCACCATACTCTTCTAAATTTTAAAATTTTTTTGTAGAAGTGGGGGTCTCACTATGTTGCCCAGGTTGTTCTCAAACTCCTGGCCTCAAACATTCCTCCTGCCTCTGCCTCCTAAAGTGCTGGGGTTACAGATGTGAACCACTGCTCCCGGCTTAGAAGTTTTTATCGGTCTGGATAGAAGGTTAAACCAGCCACAGCATTAGTCCCCTTAAACCAAAACCTAATGCAGGGTAAGGCCCTAATTCTCTTCAATTCTGCGAAGGGTGAGAGAGGTGAGGAAGCTGCAGAAGAAAATCTGAAGCTAGCAGGTGTCGGTTCATGGAATTTAAGGAAAGAAGCCATCTCCATATCATAAAAGTGCAAGGTAAAGCAGCAAGTGCCGATGTAGAAGCTGTAAGTAATCCAGAAGGTCTAGCTAAGGTAATTGATAAATAATAGATTTGGATGTAGACAAAACAGCTTTCTATTGGAAGAAGATGTCATCTAGGACATAGCTGGAGAGGAAAAGTCAATACCTGGCTTCAAAGGATGGCCTGACTCTTGTTAGGGACCAATGCAGCTGGTGACTTTAAGTTGAAGCCAATGCTTATTTATCATTCTGAAAATCTTAATCCCTTAAGAATTATGCTAAATCTATTATGAATGCACTCAATCAATGGAACAACAAAGCCTGGATGACAGCACATCTGCTTATAGCAAGGGTTACTATTTTAAGCCCACTGTTGAGACCTACTGTCAGAAAAAAAGATCTCTTTCAAAATATTACTGCTCACTGACAATGCACTTGGTCACCCAAGTGCTCTGATGGAGTTGGTCAAGGAGATGAATGCTGCTTTCATGCCTGCTAACAGCATCCATTCTTCAGCCCATGGATCAAGGACTAATCTCAACTTTCAAGTCTTAAATATAAGGCTATAGCTGCCATATATAGTAATTCCTTTAATGAGTAAAGTAAATTGAGACCCTTCGGGAAAGTATTCACCATCCTAGATGCCATTAAGAATGTGAATCACAAGAGGAGGTCAAAATATCAACATTAACAGGCATTTGGAAGAAGCTGATTCTAAGACTCATGGATGACTCTGAGGGGTTTATGACTTCAGTGGAGGTAGTAACTGCAGAAGTGATGGAAATAGCAAGAGAATTAGAATTTAAAATGAAACCTGGGGTGCTGAGACTCCTTCATCGCCACCCCAACCCACTCCAAGGTCCTCAATGCATGGCACAGAGCCTTCTGGGCTTTGCAGATACATCTACATGTGTGGGCTACCCTGCCCTGGAGCAGATTCCCAACTTAAGGTAGGTTTGTGCCCTCTACATGATCTACAGCAACGCAGCCTCTTTTCTCTCACTTCAGTCAACCACCTTTCTGGTTGCTCACTTTTTTCATCCTGCATTGGCTTTCTTCTTCAAGTACAGTTGGCCCTCCAGAGTCAACTAACTGCAGATCAAAAATATAGTTAGGGCTAGGGTGTGTTGTTTCTCCCATGGAATAAGTCAAAATAGAATTGTTCAGAGAGGAAGGAGGCCAGAAGCACACCCCCACGACTCATCAGAGAAGCAATAAGATCCACAAAGCACAAAGAAGACAAAAATCGATCAGCCTGGGTTAGAGCTAGCCAGACTTGCCTGAATCACCACACAAACCACAAGCAGCCTCCAGACACAGCGGGGGAGGTGAGTGAGGGGAGTTCAGGAGTTCTGTGTTCCTGCCACAGACTTTGAAGACCCCCTCACCCTTATAGGGCTCCAGTCCCTTAGAGGAAACTGTCTTACCCACAGCCTTGCTCTGCTGAAACGCATGTGGACTGGCGGTGGGGGGAGCCCTAAGCAGCTCCAGCTGCCACTTCCTGGAAACTTAACCCTTTCTAGCTGGCCTGGGAGGGAATGGGTTCCAGTGGCAAGTTCCACTACAATGAACTGTTCCTGGCTGGGGCAGGCTCCAGTGAGAAGACCTGGGGCCAGCTTCATGTTGCCATTCTGAACACAGACTTCCTGAGGGAGAGCTAGGAGAAACTGATTCCCTAGCAACCTTTCACTCCCCAGGTAAACTCTTTTGTGTAGCCTCTGCACAATATGGCAGCATTACCCCCATTGGCCCGAAACCCCTTCCCAATCCCCACAGGCATAGCCAATGGTGCACAGCTGGGGAGCTTGAAAACGTTTCCTCTGCACCCTTCTCAAAGGCCCAAAACAGCCCTGCCCATTCCCTAGGTCAGCTGAATACTTCCTGTGGGGCAACACAGGACAGGCAGAAAGGCCACAGCGACCATCACAGCTGGCTGTCAAGCACCACCAGATCTACAGGCACAGCCCATTACACCTGATACAATATCTCAGTTTTGGGGAAGCTCTGATCCCAGACCCCAGCTAACATCACTATCCAGCCACCCTGGCCACTCAGGATGCCTTGAACCTGCACAGGTACCTAGCATAGCATGCCCACAGCTGGCAATTGAGGAACTCACTATACCAAAGCTATATATAACCAAGGAAATCTTACGGTGCCTATGTCAGCTCCCTACCAACCCAAAGAAGAAACAGTCTACCCAAATGTGGAGGAACTAGAAAAATAATTCTGACAATGTGAAAAAACTTCTTCAACTCCCCCCAAAAGACCACAGTAACTCCCTAACCAGTGAGCCCTAACCAAAATGAAATATTTGAAATTCCAGAGAATTAAAAAAGTCGATTATAAAATTGCTCAAGGAAATCCAGGAGAAAGTTGAAAACCAGCATAAAAAAGCAATTCAGAACATGAATGAAAAATTATCCAAAGAAGTAGATACTTTAATTTAAAAAAAAAAAAGCTGAACTTCTGGAAATGAAAGAATCAGGGAAGTACAAAATGCAGTGGAAAGTTTTAACAGTAGACAGAACAAGTAGAAGAAAGGATCTCAGAACTTGAAGACAAGGCTTTTTAATTAACTCAATCAGACAACAATAAAGAAAAGTGAAGAGAACAGAATAAAGTCTCCAAAAACTGTGGGATTATGTAAAACATCCAAACCTAAGAATCTTAGGTGTTCCTAAGGAAGAAGAAAAAGTAATGGGTTTGGAAAACCTACTTGAGGAAATAATTGAGGAAAACTTCTCTGGCCTTGCCAGAGATTTAAAAATCCAGATTCAAGAAGCCCAAAGGAATCCTGGAAGATTCATTGCAAAAGGATCATCCACAAGGCATATAAACATCAGGATATGTGAAAGAAAGAATTCTAAGAGCAGTGAGAAAAAGCATCAAATAACTTACAAAGGTAAGCCTATCAGACTAACAGCAGACTTTTCAGCAAAAACCTTACAAGCCAGAAGGAATTGGGATCTTATATTCAATCTCCTCAAATGGAATAACAGCCAAGGATTTTGTATCCTGCAAAACTAAGTTTCGTAAATGAAGGAGAAATAAAGTCTTTCTCAGACAAGCAAATGCTGAGGGAATCTGTCATGATACTGAATCTACAAGAAATACTCAAAGGAGTTAAACACGGAAACAAAAGATCAAAATACACCAGTAGAAAAACACTGGAAATCATAAAGCTCACATGGCTTATGGAACACCCACACAATCAAGAAAAAAAAAAGCAACCAGGTAACAACTAACATGATAGATGAGGTAATACCTTACATATAATCATTAACCCTGAATGTAAATGGTCTCAATGCCTCACTCAAAAGATACCAATTGGCAGAATGGATTAAAAAATTCAATCCAGGCTGAGCTCGGTGGCTCAGTCTGTAATCCCAGCACTTTGGGAGGCCGAGGCAAGTGGATTGCTTGAGTCCGTGGGCTCGAGACCAACCCAGGCAACTTGGCAAGACCTCATCTCTACAATGAACCAAAAATTAGCTGGGTGTGGCTCTTGCCTGTAGTTCCAGCTACTTGGAAGGCTGAGGCAGAAGGATTGCTGGAACCCAGCAGGACGATGCTGCGATGACTGTGAATTGTGCCATGATACTCCAGCCTGGGCAACAGAGTGAGACTCCAATTCAAAAATATATATAATCCAAATATCTGCTGCCTTCAAAAGACCCACTTAACCCAAAAAAATGCCACACAAATGGAAACCAAAAATGAGCAGGAGTAGCCATTCTCATATCAGATAAAATAGATTTAAAATTAACAACAGTGAAAAAAGACAAGGTTATTGCATAATGACAAAGGGATCAATCCAACAAGAAGATATAACAAATACATTGTTATATTTTTACAACATTTTAATATATTGTTAAACATATATATACTTAACACCAGAGCTTTAAGGTTTATAAACAAATTCTACTAGACCTAAGAGATAGCAATACAGTGAGGGGGAGATTCCAACACTCCACTGACAGCAATAGATCATCAAGGCAGAACACACAAACATTGGAGTTAAACTGGACCCTAGAGCAAACTGATCTAACAGACATCTATAGAACATTCCACCGCAGAACAACAGAATATACAATTTTCTCATCAGCATATAGAACATTCTCCAAGGTAGATCACACGATAGGCCACAAGCCAAGGCTCAATTAATTTTAAAAAATTGAAATCACATTAGGTACCTTCTCAGACCACAGTGGAATAAAACTAGAAATTAACTCCAAGAGGAACTCATGGGACCAAACAAACACATGAAAATTAAGCAAGCCGGGCTCGGTGGCTCAGCCTGTAATCCCTCGCCTTGGGAGTCTGAGGTGAGTGGATTGCCTGAGCCCACAGGTTCGAGACCCGCCTGGGCAACTTGGTGAGACCTCATCTCCACAATAAATCAAAAAAAAAAATCAGCCAGGCATGGTAGTGTGCACCTCTAGTTCCAGCTACTCGGAAGGCTGAGGCAGAAGGATCGCCAGAGCCCAGCAGGTCGAGGCTGCAGTGGCTGGGAGCGGCCACTGCACTCCAGTCTGGGCAACTGAGTGAGACTCCAACTCAAAAAAAAAAAAGAAAAGAAAAGAAAATTAAGCAGTCTGCTCCTAAATTACCTTTGGGTCAACAATGAAATCAGAATGGGAATGAATGACAATGACACAAGTTAACAAGACCTCTGGGACACAGCCAAAGCTGTGCTCAGAGGAAAACTTATAGCACTTAAAGCCTACATTTAAAAGACTAAAAGATCATAGCTGGGTGCAGTGATTCACACCTGTAATCACAAAACTCAGGGAGGTTAAGGCAAGAGGATTGATTGCTTGAGTCCAAGAGTTTGAGACCAGTCTGGGCAACATAGCAAGACATCATCTCTACAAAAAAAAAAAAAAAACAATTAGCTGGGCATGGTGACATGCATCTGTTGTCCCAGATACTCAGGATGCTGAGGCAGAAGAATTGCCTGAACCCAGGAGGTCGAGGCTGCAGTGCAGTGAGTTGTGACCATGCCTCTGCACTCCAGCTGGATGACAGAGTGAGACTCCAACTCAAAAAAAAAAAAAAAAAGAGACCGAAAGATCACATATTGATGTTAGCATCACATCTCAAGGAACTAGAAAAACATGAACAAACAAAACCCAAAGCCAGCAGAGGAAAACAAATAACAAAGATCAGAGTAGAACTAAATGAAATTGAAACAACAACAACAACAACAAATACAAAGGATCAACAAAGCAAAATGTTGTTTCTTTGAAAAGATAAAATTGATAGACCACTAGCTAGATTAACAGAGAATATCCAATTAGCTCAGTCAGAAATGAAAATGGAGACATTACAACTGATACCACAGAAATACAAAAGATCATCCGAGATTATTATGAACACATCCATGCAAACAGACTAGACAATTTAAAAGAAATGGATAAATTATTGGAAAAATACAACCCCCCAATCTTGAATCAGGAAGAAATAGAAACCCAGAACAGACCAATAACAAGTAGCAAGATTGAAACAGTCATTAAATGTCTCCCAAAGGCTGGGCATGGTGGCTGACACCTATAATCCCAGCAGTTTGGAAGGCCAAGGTGAGAGGATTGCCTGAATCTACAAGTTCGAGACCAGCCTGGGCAACTTGGCAAGACCTCATCTCTACAATAAATAAAAAATTAGCTGGGATGGTGTTGCATCCCTGTAGTTCCAGCTACTTAGAATGATCACCTGAGCCCAGCAGGTTGAGGCTGCGGGGGCTGTGAGCATGTCACTGCACTCCAGCCCAGGCGATAGAGACTCCAATGCCAAAAAAAAAAAAAAAAAAAGTCTCCCAAAAACAACAAAAAAAGTCTGGGACCTGTTGGACTCACAGCCAAATTAACCAGACCTTCAAAGAAGCGCTCGCACCAATCCTACTGAAGTTATTTCAGAAGATTTCAAAGGAAGGAATTCTCCCTAACACATTCTACAAAGCCAGTATCATCCTAATACCAAAACCAGGAAAGACACAAGAAATGAAAACTACAGATCCAGCTACTTGAAAGGCTGAAGTGGAAGGATCACCTGAGCCCAGCAGGTCAAGGCTGTGGTGACCATGAGCGTGCCACTGCACTCCAGCCTGGGTGACAAAGTAAGACTCCAATTCAAAAAAACAAAAATCCACCATAAGATAAGTAGGTTTTATCCCAAGGATGCAAGGATGGTTCAACATACTCAAGTCAATAAATGTGATCCACCACATAAACAGAATTTAAAACAAAAGTCATATGATAATTTCAATAGATGCAGGAAAAACATTTGAGTAACTCTTATTTAACTATATCTTTCTTTTTTCTTCCTAGCTCCAACTGAGGAAAAGAGGTTTAGTTGTAAATCATCATAGTCTACAACTTCATAAAGGGAACAACTTTTAGGAAAGGACTTAATTGCACATATGAGCTACTTAGACTCCAGTTCTGATGCCTCTGCAGAAGGTGCATGTGCACATAGATCCACACCACACAATCATGCACATACATTAATTATAATGCTAATAAAGGGTGTGTTCCTTTCCTCGTGTGCTCATCTAAAAAAGTTGAGGAGCTAAGAACCTGCTTATTATAAAACTCTGCCTACACTAATCAAATGTTCAGATGCAGATAGCAAACTGAATTTGCACTACTATTCTGCCTCATTCCATTAAAAAATATAATTATTTAGAATTATATAATTATTTAGAATAGATTTTCCTGTGCTGTTGATCCTGGTGGCCAAATTGGAGCCCATTTGATGGAAGAAGTGGAAGTGAGTTTTCCAGAACTGACAGTATAGCACTCTTGAAAAATAGGGTGTCGCTGGGCATGGTGGCTCAAGTCTATAATCCCGGCACTTTGGGAGACCAAGGTGAGAGGATTGCCTGAGCCCGCAGGTTCAAGGCCAGCCTGGGCAACATGGTAAGACCTCATCTCTACAATAAAATTAAATTAAAAATTAGCCTGGCATGGTAGCGCGTGCCTGTGGTTCTGGCCACTTGGAAGGCTGAGGCAGAAGATCACCAGAGCCCAGCAGGTTGATGCTGGGGTGGCTGTGAGCGTGCCACCGCACTCCAGCTTGGGTGACGGAGTGAGACTCCGACTCAAAAAAACGAAAAATAGGACATCAAGTCATTTATTTATGTCCCTGGGACTTGGGAGCTGAAGAAGCATCTGGATGTTTAACACAACTCAGCATTCAGATTTCTTTTGGCACTGAGAGGGCCAGATGCTCTAGGTCCTGCACTGGGAATGCTCTGATAGCTGTTGTCATGAGGCTGGGTCATCTGTGAACTGAAAAAAGGAGGACACTCTTCCCCTGGGAGCAGCTAGCTGGGAGGCCCAGGCTTGAGTGGCTGGCTCACATGAAGGTTGGCCCCTTGCCTACATCCTTCCCTGCTTCGGCGTTCCCTTCTAACTGCAGCAGTCCTCTGCTGTCCCCGACCTGCCTCCACCCCCACTTCTCTTCCCTAGGGTGACAGCAGAGAACCTCACATCCCAACTCCTCCCAGGAGCAGCAGTTTTTCGGAGAGTAGAAATGCCCACGGTGAATCCAGGATTTCTAATCTGAACAACAAGTTCCTGAGCCGATAGAGCACAAAACCCACAGGGAAGCGTGTGGGAGAAAAGGGAGGATCAACCAGAGTCTGCACAGGTGAGCTTTTTGAACAGAGCAGCTTCTGCAGGATGGAGTCCAAGTCAGCAGAAAACAGAATCGCTTCTATTTTTAAAGTGAAGAGGCTGGGCTCGGTGGCTCAGCCTGTCATTCCAGCACTTTGGGAGGCTGAGGCGAGTGGATGGCCTGAGCCGGCAGGTCTGAGACCAGCCCAGGCAAATGGGCAAGACCTCGTCTCTACAATAAATCTAAAAAAATTAGTCGGGCATGTGATCGCATGCCTGTAGTTCCGGCTACTTGGAAGGCTGAGGTGGAAGGATCGCCGGAGCCCAGCAGGTGGGGTGGCCGTGAGTGTGCCCCTGGCACTCCAGCCTGGGCAACAGAGTGAGACTCCAACTCAAAATAAACAAATAGATAAATAATAAATTCTAAAAAGTAGCCGGGCTCGGTGGCTCAGCCTGTAATCCCACACCTTGGGAGGCTGAGGTGAGTGGATTGCCTGAGCCCACGGGCTCGAGACCCGCCTGGGCAACTTGGCGAGACCTCATCTCTACAATATATCAAAAATTAGCCGGGCGTGGTAGCGCGCGCCTGTAGTTCCAGCTACTCGGAAGGCTGAGGCGGAAGGATCGCCAGAGCCCAGCAGGTCGAGGCTGCGGTGGCCCGGAGCGGCCACTGCACTCCATCCAGTCTGGGCAATGGAGTGAGACTCCAACTCAAAACAAGCAAAAAAAAAGTATTCCTATGTATTTTATTTGTATTTGATGCTATCATAAGTGGAATTGTTTTCTTAATCTATTTTTCAACAAGATAATTATTTACATATAGAAATGCAAATCATTTTTGCGTGTTGATTTTGTATCCTGATACTTTGCTAAATTTATTTATTTCTAGCAGTTTTTTTTTTTTTGTGGTGGGGCCTTTGGTTTTTTTATACATATATAATTATGCCATTTGCAAATAAAGTTGATCTTCCTTTTTCCTTTCTGATTTGGATGTTAATTATTTTTTCTTGTCTGATTGCTCTGGCTAGTACTTCCAATGCCATGTTTAATATAAGTGGTGAGAATAGGCATCTTTGCCTTGTATCAGACCTTAGAGAAAAAACTTTCAGTTTTTCCCCAATGAATATGATGTTAGCTGTGGGCTTTCCGTTAAATTACCTTAATGACACAGAGAAAATTTCCTTCTATATCCAAAATGTTGAGAGTTTTTATTCAAGAAAAGGTACTGAACTTTGTCAAATATTTACTCAGTGTCAATTAAGATGATCATGTACCTTTTTTCTTTCAGCCTGTTAATATGAAGTATCATATCAATTGATTTGTATGTGTTAAGTCATATTTGCATGCCTGAGACAAATCTCACCTGGTTATAATGTATAATCTTTTTGATGTGATGTTTAATTTGAAATTAATTCTTCTTTGAGCGTTTGGTAGAATTTAGCCAGGAAGACATCTAGTTCAGGGCTTTTCTTTCTTGGGAAATTTTTAATATCTCTTTGAGTCTATTCATCTGTTACTGGTATGTTCAGATTTTTTATTTCTTTCTGACTCAATGTCGATAGATTGCATTTATCTAGAAATGTATTCATTTCCTTTAGGTTATCCAATTTGCTGCCATACAAATATTTATGTGTCCCTTAAGATCCTTCTTTTATGTCTGAGGTATCAGTTGTGATGATTTTACTTTCATTTAGGATTCTATTTATTTGAGTCAACTCTTTTTTCTTTTTAGTCTAGCTAATGGTGTGACAATTTTGTTTATTTTTTTCCAAAAAAGTAGCTATTGTTTTTGTTGGTTTTAAAATAATTTTTCTATGTTCTGTTTGTTTTATTTCTGTTCTGATTTTTTTTTTTTGAGTTGGAATCTCACTCTGTTGCCCAGACTGGAGTGCAGTGGCTGCTCCCGGTCACTACAGCCTCGACCTGCTGGGCTCCGGCGATCCTTCCGCCTCAGCCTTCCTAGTAGCTGGAACTACAGGAGGGCGCTACCACGCCTGGCTAATTTTTTGATTTTTATTGTAGAGATGAGGTCTCGCCAAGTTGCCCAGTTGGGACTCAAACCCGCGGGCTCAGGAAATCCACTCACCTTGGCCTCCCAAAGCGTGGGATTACAGGCTGAGCCACCCAGCCCGGGCTCTGTTCTGATTTTCATCATTTCTTTCCTCCTACTAGTCTTGGGTTTTGCTTGCTCTTCTTTTCCTTGAGGCATAATTTTAGATATTTATTTGGGATCTTTTTTAATGAAGGACTTCATTGCACTATACTTGTCTTTTAGAACTATTTTGGTTGCATATAATGCGTTCCAGTATTTTGTGTCCTCTTTGGCATTTGTCTTAATATAATCTAAAATTTCCCTTTTGATTTCTTTTTGACTCCTTGGTTTTTCAAGAGACTATTTTATTTCTACATGTTTTTGAATTTTAAGATATTTTTCATTTTATTAATTGCTACTTTTACACCATTGTGCTTGGAAACAACACATAATGAAACTTTAATCTTACATTTGTTAAGAATTGTTTTAGGATGTAACATCTGATCTATCCTAGAGAATGCTCCATGTACACTAGATAAAAATGTCCATTTCGCTGCTTGTGTGTTGAAAAGTTCTACATATGCCTGGCACATCCATTTGTTCTAAAATGTAGTTCAAGTCCAGTATTTCCTTAGTAGCTTACTGTCTGACTGACCTTCTTGCTATTGACAGTGGGTTATTCAATTCTCCTCTTATTATTGTATTATTGTCTTCTTCTCCCTTCTTGACCACTAGTATTTGCCTTATGTGTTTAGGTATTCTGATGTTTGATGCATATATATTTACAATTGTTACAATTTTTTGATGAATTGCTCCCTCTCATAAATTAGCAACGTTCTCATTCTCATGTGACAGATTTTGATCCAAGAAAAGCCACTCATTTTTGTTGTTGTTATTGTTTGCATGGGATATCTTCTATCACGCAATTTTTTTTTTTTGAGTTGGAGTCTCACTCTGTCACCCAGACTGGAGTGCAGTGGCTGCTCCCGGCCACCACAGCCTCGACCTGCTGGGCTCTGGCGATCCTTCCGCCTCAGCCTTCCAAGTAGCTGGAACTACAGGCTCGCGCTACCACGCCCGGCTAATTTTTTGATTTATCGTAGAGATGAGGTCTCGCTTGCCCAGGAGGGTCTCGAACCCGCCAGCTCATGCAATCCACTCACCTCAGCCTCCCAAAGGTGCGGGATTACAGGCTGAGCCACCGAGCCCCTATCACGCATTTACTTTCGGTCCATATGAGTTCTTAAAGTGAAAGTGGGCCTCTTGTAGGCATCTTACAGTTACACCTGTTTTTGTTAAATCTATCCAGCCACTCTGTAACTTCTGATTGGATAATGAAAAATATTTACCTTCAAGGTCATTATTAATAGGTAAGGAAGTACTGCTACTATCTTGTTATTTGTTTTCTGGTTGTTTTATAAATCCTTTGTTCCTTTTCTCCTCTCTTAAATGCTGCCTTGTGACTATGATTATCTGTAGTGCTAAGCTTTTATTTCATTTCTTTCATCATTTTTCTTTGTTACTAACGTAGCTTATGCAAACAATCTTATAGTTATAATAGAACATTTTAAGCTGAGAGCAATTAATTTTAGTCACTTACAAAGACCCCAGATTTTTAATCTATCCTCCAAATTTTTATTTATATTTAGGATGATACAATTTACATGCTTTCATGCTGTATATGTCTCAAGAAAAACATTTTAGTTATAGTTATTTTGACTCTTTTGACTATTAACATACATGCTAAAGATATAAATGATTTACATTTGATTATGAAAATATCAGTATATATGACTAACTATATATATTTACCTTTAATATTGAGTTTTATATGATTCCCTGTTAGCAATTAATGTTATTTTATTTCTACTTGAAGAACTCCCTTGAGCATTGCTTGTAAGGTATATCTACTGATTAATTATCTCAGGTTTTGCTTGTCTGGAAATAACTTGGATCCTTTCGTTGGGTGTATTATTTATTGGTTAGAAATTTTTTGTTGTTATTGTTGTTTGTTTTTTCTTTCAAGACATTGAACATATCACTCCATTCTCTCCTGGCCTGCAAAGTTTCTGAGAGGCCTGCTGAGATGTCCACTGATATTCTGCTGAAGACTGCCTTGTATATGACATTATCCTTTTGCTGTTACTAGAATTCTCTTTGCCTTTAACTTTGGAAAATTTGATTATAGTGTGCCTCAATGACAACCTACTTGGATTGAACTTGTTTGGTAACTTTAATGTTTCATAGACCTAGATGTTCAGATCCTCCCAAGACTTGGGATCTTTTCAGCAATTATTCCATTAAAAATGTTTTCTGTATGTTTTTATACCTCTTCTTCCTTTTAGACCTCTCATAATGCAAAAAGTTAATTGGTGTCTCATAAGTACAATAGCTTTCTTTATCCTTTTACTTGGTTTCTTTTTTCTAAGTATTACTAAAAGATTGACTGCATGTATACAGACTCTTCTTGATCTAATCTGCTGTTGAAGCTCTCTGTTGTATTTTTAATTTTCTTCTTTTATTGAACTCTTTAGCTCCAAGTGTTTTTGTTTGTTTTTTTTTATTTTTTATTTTAAAGATGTGGGGTACAATTTAAGGGTTAGGTATACAAATGTCCATTATGCAGGTACCCTAGTTTATGAGGTATGTCCTTCCCTCCCTTAGAAGTTTCCCTCAACTGCCATCCCACCTTCCTTACCCCAGCAGTTTCCCACTATCGTCAATCCTCTTCTCATAGTATTTTTTTTTTGAGTTGGAGTCTCACTCTGTCGCCCAGATTGGAGTGCTGTGGCCGCTCCCAGCCACCGCAGCCTTGACCTGCTGGACTCCGGCGATCCTTCCACCTCAGCCTTCTAAGTAGCTGGAACTACAGGCGCGCGCTATCACACCCGGCTAATTTTTTGATTTATTGTAGAGATGAGGTCTCGCCAAGTTGCCCAGGCAGGTCTCGAACCCGTGGGCTCAGGCAATCCACTCACCTCAGCCTCCCAAAGCTTGGGATTACAGGCTGAGGCACCAAACCCGGGCTCTCTTCTCATAGTATTATGACAATCGTTCAAGGTCCACTTATAAGTGAGAACATATGGTACTCAGTTCTTTGTTTCTGTCATAGATCACTGAGTATGATCAACTCCAAATCTATCGAAGTTGCTGCGAAGTTCATTTATTTGTCCTTCTTTATGGCTTCATAATATTCCATTGTGTATATGTGCCACATTTTTTTTTATCCAGTTCAGCTTCTATGGGCAGCATGGTTCGTTCCATGCTTTTTCTATTGTGAATACAGCTGCGACAAACATGCGTATGCAGTTGATTTGAGTTCCTTTGTGTATATTCCCAATAGGAGGATTGCTGGGTCATATGGATGGTCAATTTCTAGTTCTTTCGGAAATCACCACACTGTCTTCCAAAGAGGTTACACCAGTTTGCATTCCCATCAACAGTGTAGAAGAATTCCTTTTTCTCCTCATCCTTGCCAGCATCTGCTGTTGTTTATTTTATTAACGATGGCCATTCTTACTGGGGTTAGATATATCTCAATGTAGTTTTGATTTGCATTTATCTGATGATTAGTGAGGCTAAGCACTTTTCTACAGATTCAGTGCAATACTCATTAAATTATCAACATTTACTCAGACCTGGAAATGATAATACAGAAATTCATATGGAAACATAAATGACCACGAATAGCCAAAGCAATCCTTAGCAAAAGAAACAAAGCAGAAGTTATCACACTTCCAAACTTCAAACTTTACTGTAAGGCTACAATAAACAAAACAGCATTGTATTGGTACAAGAACAGGCATACAGACCAACGGAAGAGGATAAAGATTCCAGAAGCAAAGTCTCAATTCCTCAACCAACTCATCTTTGACGAAACCTTCAACAACAACCACTGGGAAGAGGAGAACACATTTAGTAAATAGTGCTGGGAAAACTGGCTGACCACATGCAGAAGATTGAAACAGGAGCCCTACATATCACCGTACACAAAAATTGACTCTAAATGGATCAAAGACCTCAAACTATAAGAATCTTAGAAAATGCAGGAGGCACCCTTTTGGAAATTAGAACTGTCATCCAATTCCGGATCAAAACTCTAAGTGCCCATACCATAAAAAATAAGATAGACGGTGGGACTTCATCAAACTAACGAGTTTCTGCAAAGCAAAAGAAACCATCAAGAGAACAGAGAGACAGCTCACAGAATGGGAAAAAATATTTGCCAATTGCATATCTGACAAAGGCCTAACATCTAGATCTACAAGGAACTCAAATACACCGAAAGGAAAAAAAAACAAACAGGCCCATTATAAAGTGGGCGAAAGACATGAATAGACACTTATCAAAAGAAGATATATGGGCAACCAACAGACACATGAAAAAGTTTGTTTGTTTTTGAGACAGACCTTTGCATGTTGCCCAGGCTGGCATGAAGTGGCATAATCATAGCCTATTGCAGCCTCAAGACTCCAGAACTCAAGTGATCCTCCCACCTCAACCTCCTGGCTAGCTGGGATTACAGGCATATGCAACAATGTCCAGCTTTTTTTTTTTTTTTAATTGTAGCAATATGAGGCCTCACTATGTGGCCCAGGCTGGTCGCAAACTGCTTACCTCAAGCAATCCTCCTGCGCCAGCCTCCAAAAGTGCTAGAATAACAGGTGGGAGCTACCACCCGTAGCCTGGGTCTTTTTAATCATGTATGTCTCCTGTTTGAACTTATCATTCCAGTCATAAATTGCTTTTCTGACTCCATTGAATTGCCTATGTGTATTCTCTTATAACTTGCTGAATTTTTAAGATTATTATTTTGAATTTCTCTTCTGGAAAATAGTGAATTTCATTGTCTTTGGGAATAATTACTTGACAATGATTTATTAGATGTTGTCACGTTTACTTGTTTTTTTGTGTTTCTTTTGTTTTTTCTTTTGTTTTGTATTTTAGAATCATGGGCCCAAGTGCATATTTGCTACAATAGCACATTGTGTAGTGGTGGGGACTGGGTCTTGGAAGACCCTTCCACAGATAGTAAACATATTGCCCAATAGGTATTTTCTGAACCCTAACTCTCCTCTATACCTAACTCATTATTGGTTTTGATTTAGTTCCCACATATGGTGAGAATATGTGATGTTTGCTTTTTCTGCTTCTGAGACAGTTCACTTAGCATGGTATTCTCTATCTCCATTTGTGTTGTTTCAAAAGAACTAATTTTACTTTTTTAATGGCTGCATAGTATTCCTTGGTGAATATACACCATGCTATCTTTATCCAGTCAATTGTTGGTGGATACTTAGGTTTGATCCAGGATTTTGCTATTGTGAATAGTGCTGCATCCAAGTACAAGTATCTTTCTCATATAATGATTTATTTTCCCTTGGGTTGATACCTACTAGTAGGATTGCTGATATGATGGTATTTTAATTTTCAGTACTTTCAGAAATCTCCATGCTGTATACCATAAAGGGGGAATGAGTTTACAATCTCCATAACAGCAAATGAGTGTTGTCTTTTCAGCACAGCTGCACCAACATCTGTTGTTCTTAGATTTTTAAAATAATATCTATTCTGACTGGTGTAAGATGATAGCTCATGGTGGTTTTAATTTGCATTTCTCTGATGATTAGTGATGATGAAGTTTTTTTTTTTATGTTTGTTGGCTGCTTGTGTGTCTCCTTTCAAGAAGTGTCTATTTATGTCCTTTGTCTACTTTTAAATTTTTTCGTATTGAGTTTTTTTTTCATATTGGGATTCACGTTGAAGATTCATTGATTCCATATTGAAGATTTCAGGTATTCATCCTTTGTCTGAGGCATAATTTGCATATATATTTCCATTCCATAGATGCCATTCCATTTTTTGGGGGGGGATTTATCCTATGGAATATTCATTTTTGCTGAGCAGAAGGCTTTTATTTTAATTAAGCCTCATTTACCTATTTTTTGTTTTGTTGCAATTGCTTTTGGAGTTTTCATTAGGAATTATTTCTCTAGGCTGATATGCAGAAGAGTGCTCCCTCGGTTTTCTTCTAAGATTTTTATAGTTCCAGGTCTTACATTTAAGTCTTTGATCCATTTTGAGTTAATTTTTGTATATGGTGAGATATACAGATGCAAATTTATTCTTCTGCATATGGCTGATTAGTTTTTCCAGTACCAGCAATTGAATAGGGTGTCTTTTCTCCATGGTTTATTTTTGTCAGCTTTGTCAAAGATCAGTGGGTTGTAGGTCAGTGGCTTTATTTCTGCATTGTCTATTCTGTTCCATTAATCTATCTGTCTATTCGTGTACCAGTATCATGCTGTTTTAGTTACTATAACCTCATAGTATATTTTGAAGCCAGACGTTATTTATTCTTTGTATTTATTCTTTTTACTTAGGATTGCTTTGACTATTTGGGCTCTTTTTTGTTTCTATGTAAAAGTTAAGATTTTTTCTAGGTCTGTGAAAGATAATGTTGGTATTTTGATAGAAATTGTATTGACTCTGTAGATTGCTTTGGGCAGTGTGGTTATTTTAACAATACTAATTCTTCCAGTCCATGAGCTTGCAATACTTCTTCCATTTATTTGTACTGTCTACAAATTTATCTCATCAGTGTTTTATCGTCCTCCTTGTAGAAACATTTCATCTCATATGTTAGGTTTATTCCTAGATCTTTTTTTGTTTTTTGGTGGTTATTGTAAATGATACTGAGTTCGTTATTTGGTTCTTGGCTTGAGTATTATTAGTGTATAGAAATATTACTAGGTTTTATACATTGATTTTGTATCCTGAGACTTTACTCAAGTTATTTTTCAGGTGTGGAAGCCTCTTGGAGAAGTCTTAAAGATTTTGGGAAGCATATGAACATTGTAAGGATAGTTTGACTTCCTCCATTATGAATACCTTTTATTTATGTATTTATTTATGTATTTGTTTATTTATCACAAGATTGCTCAGGCAAGGATTCTAGTATGATATTGAAGACATAGCATGGACATCCCTGTCTTACTCCAATTCTGAAGGGGAATATTTTTTAACTTTTCCCCATCAAGTATGCTGTTGGCTGTGGTTTGTCATATATGGATCTTATTATTTTGAGATATGTTCCTTCAATGCCTAGTTTGCTGAGAGTTTTTATCATGAGAAGATCTTGGATTTTATTGAGTGCCTTTTCTGCATCTATTGAGATGATCAAATGGTTTTTGTGGATGTGGTGAATCACATTTAACAATCTGTGAATATGTAGCCATCCTTGAATCCCTGGATGGAAATCCACTAGGTTGTGATGGGTTTTTTTAATATACTGTTGAATTCAGCTTTCTGTTACTTCGTTAAGGATCATTGCATCTATATTCATGAGGGATATTGGCTTGCAGTTACATTGTTGTTGTTGTTGTTGTTGTTGTTGTTGTTGTTGTTGTGGTGGTGCTCCTGCCTGATTTTGGTATCAATGTAATACTGGTTTCACAGAATGAGATACAGAGGGGTTTTTAGATTTTTAAGGATAGAATCAGTAAGACTGATACCAGCTCTTCTTTTATGTCTAATACAATTCAGCTATGAATCCAAATGACCCTGGGTTTTGTTGTTGTTGGAAGATTTATTACAGAAATAATTTCATTGCTCATTATTGGTTTATTCAGAATGTCTGTTTCTTCCTAGTTTAGTTTTGGGAAATTGTATTTTTCCAAGAATTTATCCATTTTTTCTAGGGTTTCCAATTTGTTGCCCTAGAGTTGTTCATATTAGTCTCTAACCATCTTTTGCATTTCTGTGGTATTGGTTGTAAGATTACCTCTGTCATTTCTGACTAGGTTTACTTGAGTCTTCTTTTTTTCTATTTTAGTCTAGCTAGTGGTCTGTTAATTTTGTTTATCCTTTTGAGGAACCAATTTTTGACTTTTAGATACATTGATCCTTTTGTAGTTTTTTTTTCTTTCTCAACTTCATTTAGTTTTACATTGATCTTGTCTTTTTTTTTTCTTCTGATAGCTTTGGGTTTAGATTATTCTTGTTTTTTCATTCCTTTAGGTGTAAAATTAGGCCATCAAATTCAAATCTTTCCATTTTTTGATGTAGGCATTTAATGTTTATGAACATTTCTCTCAGCACTGCTTTTGCTGTATTCCAGAAATTTTGTATGTGTGTTTGTTTTCACTTGTTCCAACATTATTTTTTGTTTTCTGCCTTAATTTTATTGCTTATTCAGTAGTAGTTCACGAACAACTTTTTTCAGTTTTTATGTGGTAGTGTAGTTTTGGTAGTTCTTCTTAGTGCTGACTTCCAACTTTATTATACTGTGGTTCAAGAAGATGTTTGGCATAATTTTAGTATTTTTGAATTTATTGAAACTTTTTATGGCCAAGCATATGGTCAATTTTAGAAAATGTTTCATGAGGAGATGAGAAGAATACATATTCTTCATTTGTTGGGTAGAAAATTCTGCATATTTCTGTTAGTTCATTTGATCTATAATCCAGTTTAAATCCAGTGGTTCATTGTTAATTTTCTGTTTTGATAATATGTCTAGGAATGTCAGTAGGGTATTGTAGTTCCCCCACTGTTATTGTATTGCTGCCAATGTTTCATGAGATCAACTAGTGTTTGTTTCATGAATTTGACTGCTCTGGTGTTCAGTGTGTACATGTTTAAGATAGTTAAGTCTTCTTGCTGAATTACACCCGTTATTATTATATAATGCCCTTCTTTTTCATTTTATCATTATTGTCAGTTTAAAGTCTTGTTTATCTGGTATGAGGATGGCTACTGCTGCCTGTTTTTGCTGTTCATTTGGGTGGCATATTTTTCTACCCATTTACTTTGAGCTTGTGGTTAAATTTAGCTAATAGGTGGATCTCTTGCAGAAGGCAAATGGTTTTTATTTGTTTGTTTCCAGATTGCTATTCTGATTCTTTTTACCTAAGTATTTAATCCATTTATGGTCAGGTGTATTTTTGATATGTGATGTTTTGTTGCTGCAGTAGTGTTGTAAGCTAGCTGCTTTGGGCTTTCAAATGGGCAGTTGCTTTTTAGGATCTTTGAGCTTTGTACTTACATGTTATTTTATGATAATAGAATTATCATTATAGTTCCTTGTTCAGAACTGCTTTGAGCATATCCTGTAGAGCCAGCTTACGATGACAAATTCCCTTAGTGTTTGTTTGTCAGGAAAGGACTTTATTTCTCTTTCATTATGAAGCTTAGTTTGACTGGATATAAAATTATTTTCTGGCTTTTTATTTTTATTTATTTTTACTTTTTATGGAAGTTGAAAATGGGCTCCCATTCTTTTCTAGCTTAGTGTTTCTGCGGAGAAGTCTGCTGTTAGTCTAATGTCCTTTCATTTATAAGTGTTTAGGTATTTTTCTCTGACTCCTCTTAGAATATTTTCTTTCACATGGACTTTAGAGAATCTGACAACTATATGCCTTAGTGAGGTTCTTTTTGCAATGTATCTTGCAGGAGTTCACTGATTTTCTAGTATCTGGATGTCTAGATCTCTCTCAAGACAGGGACATTTTCTTAAGTTATATCCTTGAATATGTTCTTTATACATTTTACTTAAACTTACTCTCTCAGCCGGACTCGGTGGCTCAACCTGTAATCCCATGCTTTGGGAGACCAAAGTGAGTGGATTGCCTGAGCCTGCAGGTTCATGACCCACTTGGGCAACTTGGTAAGATCTCATATCTACAATAAATCAAAAAATTAGTCAGGTGTGGTAGCACACACCTGTAGTTCCAGCTACTTGGAAGGCTAAGGAGGAAGGGTCACTGGAACCCAGCATGTCGAGGCTAGGGTGGTAGGGATCGGCCACTGCACTCCTGTCTGGGCGACAGAGTGAGACTCCAACTCAAAAAAAAAAAAGCTGGGCTCGGTGGCTCAGCCTGTAATCCCGCGCTTTGGGAGGCTGAGGTGAGTGGATTGCCTGAGCCCGCGGGTTCGAGACCTGCCTGGGCAAACTGGCGAGACCTCACCTCTACAATAAATCAAAAAATTAGCCGGGCATGGTAGTGCGCGCCTGTAGTTCCGGCTACTTGGAAGGCTGAGGCGGAAGGATCACTGGAGCCCGGCAGGTCGAGGCCATGGTAAGCCATGATCATGCGACCATTCTGCAGGCTGGGAAACAGAGTGAGACCCCTACTCAAAATAATAATAATAAAACAATAAAAAGCTGGGCTCGGTGGCTCAGCCTGTAATCCTGCACCTTGGGAGGCTGAGGTGAGTGGATTGCTTGAGTCCGCAGGTTCGAGACCCGCCTGGGCAACTTGGTGAGACCTCATCTCTACAATAAATCAAAAAACTTGCCGGGCGTGGTAGCACGCACCTGTAGTTTCAGCTCCTTGGAAGGCTGAGGTGGAAGGATCGCCGGAGCCCAGCAGGTTGAGGCTGCGGTGGCCGGGAGCGGCCACTGCACTCCAGTCTGGGTGAGAGTGAGACTCCAACTCAAAAAAAAAACATGAGTCTCACATCAATATCTGCAGAAAAGCTTCATCTTCCTGGTTCTTATACGAAATGGAGAGATGAGGTGTACGCCACACTTAAATTTGTGCTCGGCACATGCTAATCTGGGCTAGTAAAACAGATGTTCCACACATGGTGGTAGTGAGTAATGGCTCATTTCTTTAAGCAGAAAAAAAGTTGCCTTGAGTAGCCTGTTGACAGTGAATGGGACTCTCTGAGGGTGACTTGGGTCCCTTGGCTCCAGATCCCATGAACTCCGACCCGGCACTGTGTTGTAACTGTGCCATTTCCCTCATGAAATTGGAGAGGTGAAGTTTTGACATTATTTCATTTCATTTCATTTCCTCCTGACGAGTGGGCTTAACCTGTTTCTCAACTGAGCCAGAGCAAAAGGGAGAAGTCCTGTAAATTGCTGTAATGGTGCGTGTTGGTCTCACCTTCTGGCCCCTGCGTGGAGGCCCCAAGCCCCCTCAGATGGCATTCGGGCATTTTCCAGTTCCTCTGAGCACTCTATAGAACCCTGTCCTGAGTTTCCTCCAAAACTCTCCCTTTCTCCTTTCAATTTGCCCCTTGGCGTTTGCTACCTTAACAGTGAACTCTGAAATAATATCTTAATCACATTTCACACTGGCATGGTGCATTTCTGTTCACTAAGTGCTTCCACGCCCATTCTCCACAGTCAGCTGCGAGGAAGACATCGTAAGTCCTACTCAATGGATAACACAGCCGAGGTTCAGGGAAGCGAGCCCTCCAGGCCACTGTCCCCTGCTGCAGCAGGAAGACAGTCTTTACTGACACTTTTCTTTTATTGGGTAAAATACATGTAACCTAAATCTTCCCACTTAGGCCTTTTAAAGTGTACAGTTCAGTGGCATCAAGTGTGTTCGCATCATTGTGCAGTTGTCACTACCATCCGTCTCCAGAACCCTTCATCTTCCCAGATTGAAACTCCATGCTCATTAACTAACCTTCCTCTTCTCTCCCCGAGGCCCTGGCAACCCCCACCTACTTTCTGTCTCTTGGAGTGTGTCAGGAAGTGGAATCACACTGTACTTGTCCTTCTGTGTGACAGACATTTTTGCAGCAAGATTTCTGGGGGGAGGTGCCAAGGTTCTTCCCCCACTGCATTTGCTTTGGTTAAAGTTGCACATCAGGCTGGGTACAGTGCCTGCGACCCCAGCACTTTGGGAGGCTGAGTCAGGAGAATCACCTGAGCCCAGGATTCAAGACCAGCTTGGGCAACACAGAGAGACCTTGTCTCTACAAAAAATTAAAAAATCAGCTGGGTATAGTGGCTCATGACCGTAGTCCCAGCTACTTGGGTAACTGAGGCAGAAGGATTACCTGAGCCCAGGAGATTGAGGCTGCAATGAGCCATGAGTATGCCACTGTCTGCCTGGGCGACAGAGGGAGATCTCGACTCAAAAAAATAAAGTTGCATCTCAGCTGGAAAGGGGGCCTGATATTTATCCTGGAGTAAACCCCTCATGAACGTTCAGGCCCAGGGTCGGACTTTGCTATGGCAAGCCTGGCCAAGGGCATGTTTCTGACACTTTGCTGTACGCTGAATGCTGTTCATTCCATCTTCCAGGTTGTTACTTGAATTGTGGTCATCAGAGAAAACAAAAGCTCCTGGAGACGAATAGAAGGCATTTTCATATTCCACCTCCGGGTTCCCAAAGTCCTCTCTCTCCTTTTTTGGTCTCTCTGTGTCTGTAGTTTTGGGGGATGGGGTTTCTTTTTGAAGACTCTGTGATCCACTACAAGCCATCACAGCTGCAAATCCTTTCCTCTCAGAAAGACTTCCAGCCTTTCCAGAGGCTCCTTCACTGGTTCAGTGACCACTTCCCTCCCCCTCGGGCCATCCCCTCCCAGCCTACAGCCCCCCGGACACCTAGCCAGCTCCTGAGATGAAGTGCTGCTGCTCCCTGGACACGGCTGAGCCTTCTCCATGGTTTCTACTCCTTGGAGAAGGCAGGCTCCCCTGGGCACCCCTGCTCCCCTGCTCAAGCTTCCCCCTCAGAAGACTGGCTTAGCTGCCCGCTGGTAAACGGGCTGGCTGGCACCATGGCAACAGCCTGGCCTGCAGCCGGATGACGCCAGGCCTGACTCCCCTCCCGGCCTCACCCAAGTCTGCTTGTTTGGGTTCCAGCTGCTTTTGTTGGGTATGTTTTGCTTGTCAGTTTGAATCAGTTCCTTTGCATGGGGCTGAGCTCAGAATCCCTGGAATGCCGGGAAGTCCGCTCCCTGCCTGGGCAGGCTCTTCCTGGCACTTTGGGGTATTTCCCCATCATGGTAAGAGAGCTGGAAGAGCCTGGCTTGAGGAACACATCCTTGCCCTTCAGGCATGAGCTCATCTGCTCACGCTCTGATCCCCACACCCGACTTCAGCAAATGCCTGTCCTAAACCACAGTGGCTTCCAGGAGGCCACTCTTAGGACTGCAGACCAGCCTGTTATCTGATAAAATTCAAGAAGCAATAAACAGACTGGGTAAAAACGTCAAAACTAAGTAAACCCAGAAGGGAAAAGAGAAAAATGGGGTGGGCTCTGAGGATGTTTTGGTGAGGGCGGTAACAGATAGCCGAGTGAATTTCCATTCAACGTTGGTGGCGGTTTTGCTTCCATTATTTGGACAACTGTAGGAGCAAGTATATGGAATGCTGTTTGTGGCTTATTTGATTTGAAAACGTGGCTTCTAGCCTCCTGTTACTTCATCGGGTTGTCTCCCAAATAATCCACTCTAATAACTTGCTTGGTCCCAGGGCTCCTGCGATTACCCCAGGTCCTCTGCTTCCTGCATATCACCTGTGAACTTTCGTGAGGGCAGCCTCGGCTCCTCACCTGTAAAATAGGGATTAAATATTACCAAGCAGCCAGCCTGCAAAGGACTTAGCTCAGTCTACCATCATCACCAACTCCCACCTGTGCCTTTTTATCTGAAGATCCCAGCTTTTTTTTTTTTGCATCTGAGTCTAATTGTTGCCCAGGCTGTAATGCAGTGGCAGGATCACAGCTCACCACAGCCTTGTCCTCCTGCTGAGATCAGGCAATCCTTCTGCCTCAGCCTTCCAAGTAGCTGGGACTACAGGCACGCATCACCAAGCCCAGCCAATTTTTTTTTTTTTATTGTAGAGATAAGGTCTTACCATGTTTCCCAGGTTGGTCTCAAACTCCCTGGCTCAGGCAATCCTCTTACCTCAGCCTCCCAAAGTGCTAGGATTACAGACATGTGAGCCACCGCACCTAGCTCCAATACATTTTTTTTTTTTTTAAGTCAAGATCTCACTCTGTTACCTAGGCTGGAGTGCTGTGGCACAATCACGGCTCACTACAGCCTCGTTCTGCTGCGATCAAGTGATTCTTCTGTCTCAGCCTTCCAAGTAGCTGGGACTACAGGCGCACATCACCACACTCAGTTAATTTTTTAAATTTTTTGGAGAGACAGAATCTCACTATGTTGCCCAGGCTGGTCTCAAACTCCTGGGCTCAAGCAATCCTTTCACCTCAGCCTCCCAAAGTGCTGGGATTACAGACGTGAGCCACTGTGCCCTGCCTCAACACTTTTTATAAGAACCAAATCATTGATTCACTTAACAAATACTGGGTCAAGTACTGTGCTGGACACTAGTAATAAAATGATCGGCAAAAAAGATACGTCCTTTAGTAGCTTCTGGATGAATGCGGGAGAGACACTTAGTGAAATACCCAGACAAAATGTAAAATTACATCTGTGCCATGTGAGTAAGCCATCTTGGACCCTCCAGGCTAGCCCACTCCCAGCTAAATACTGCAGAGGACCTCGGTCTTTGCCGCAGTGAGCAGAAGCATTTCCCAGTCAAGTCTTGCCTTAATCATGAGATGTATTAAATTGGTTGACCCCCCAAATCAAAATAACTACATTTTGGCCCCTCTTCTTGGTTAGGGAACCAGAGTTAAGTAGGGTTAGATATAAGAATGGAAGTATTTGACCCCTTGAACTCTAAAGTCTAAAGTCAAGCCTAGAGATGCCAATTCTCAATTCACAACCCTGCAAAACGGTCCCTGCAGGTCCTGATCTCAAGTGCTGTTTCATCGAAGAGCACCTTCTTCTGGCTGGGGCAGTTCTCCAGCCACGCTGCCTCCTGCTGCTGCAGCTTTTCAAGGGTTTTGTAGGATACAGTGCCCACTCCTTCATCCAAACTGCACTGAACACTCGGGTCTTCAGGATAGAGCCTGAATCAGACACTGAGGCCCCTCCCTAGGGGGCCGACAGTCCTTTAGACATTCTGACATCTCTGAAATTGTAGGGCAAGCATCCCATATGACAGATAAGGAACTAACACAGGAAGGGCAGTTAAAACTTCATTGTTGATGGTTTAGGGCTAGATTTTAGGGACCAGGGAGACAAAGAACTGACCATAGAACATTAAATCGGGCCCAAGTTCCTCACTCTCCAAAACCACACCCTGCCTGCCGCCTTCTGCTTCGAGATCTCGAGTCCCTTCCAGCTTGGGACATTTCATCATGACGCCCTAAATGTGCTGTTCTCATTGTCACCTCTGCACTGCCACATGACTTCCCTGCTACTTCGTCTCTGTAACGAATCACTCTTCAAAGCCCACCTCCAGTTCCCTCTGCCCTAAGGCCCTGCAGTCCTCCCTGGAAGGTCCCCAGGTAGCCCTGATACGTGGACTGCCACCTACATTTGGAAACATATATCCAGGAAGGCACCTTATTGTGTGCTCTGTCACATGGAGGTCACGGCCTTTGGAGGAGATAAGACAGGCTGGGAGGCTGGACATGGTGGCTAACACCTGTAATCCTAGCACTTTGGGAGGCTGAGGCAGGAGGATCACTTGAGATCAGAAGTTTGAGACCAGCCTGGGCAACATAACAAGATCCCACATCTTACAAAAAAATTTAAAAATTAGCCGGGAATGCTGGTGTGTGCCTGTGGTCCCGGCTACTCAAGAGGCAGAGCATGGAGGATCACTAGAGTCCAGGAGTTCAAGGTTGCAGTGATCTATGATCATGCCACTGCACTCTAGCCTGGGTGACAGAGCGAGGCCCTCTAAAAACAAAAATAAATAAATAAATACAGAGCTAGATGATAGATAGATGCAGGTATGTGGGTTCAAACCTCAGCTCTGCCACCTACCAGTCGTGTAAATGGAAGGAAAGCGATGTCATCCTCTCAACTCCGGTTTTCTCATCTGCACAGGATGGACAGTAGTTCCTACCTAACAGGGCTGTTGCAAAACTTAAGTGATATGTCCGAAGCACCTGGCACATGGTAAACACTCAGCACATTATATGTCTAAGTTGTTACACATGTTCATTGTGGTTACCGGTTTAAAAAGCAACATGGTCCTCAAAGCGTCTGGCACAATCTTGGGCAGGTCATAGAGAGAGATAACTCTGCCACCATGTGGAGAGCAGGGCTCATGCAGGAGGCACGGTGCCCAGGAGTCAGGACGTACTAAGACAATTTCTTTTTTAAAAATAAATGTCTTTAGTTACTTTTAAAATCATAAGAAAAAATAAAAATGAAAAGCATTTTAGGTTAAAAATGTTTTCATATATAGTATAAATATATCTATCTTTATCACAATGCAATCATAAAATATAATTTTCTTAATTATATTAATTACTAAGTATATAATTAGTAACTTATTTAACAATTAATTACCCAATGATTTTTTAATAACTTTATATTAGCCAGGCTCGGTGGCTCAGCCTGTAATCCCATGCTTTGGGAGGCTGAGGTGAGTGGATTGCTTGAGTCCGCAGGTTCGAGAACCCCTGGACAACTTGGCGAGACTTCATCTCTACAATATATCAAAAAAATTAGCCGGGTGTGGTAGCGCACGCCTGTAGTTCCAGCTACTTGGAAGGCTGAGGCGGAAGGATCGCCAGAGCCCAGCAGGTCGAGGCTGCGGTGGCCGGGAGCGGCCACTGCACTCCAGTCTGGGTGACAGAGTGAGACTCTGACTCAAAAAAAACCCAACTTTATATTATTATAAAGATGTGGGGTACAAGTCAGGACTAGCTATACAAGTAGGCTGCGTGCGGGTAAAGTTGGGGCCTCCAACTGGTCCTCACTTCCCCTGGTTTAGGACCAGGTATCCTTTGTGTTGTTACCTTTACTCCACCCCCATCGTGTCCAGGGACTGCCCTCCCTTGTGCTAATGTGATCAATGTTCAGGTCCCACTTATGAGTGGGAAAATGTGGTATTCAGTTCTTTGTTTCTGAAATAGATCACTAAGAATGATGGTCTCCAATGCCATCCAATTTGCTGCGAAGTCCGTGATTTTGCCCTTCTTTATGGCTGCATAATATTCCACCATGTATATGTACATTGTCTTCATCCAGTCCAGTTTTGATGGGCAGTAGTGTTGGTTCCATGTTTTAGCCACTGTGAATAGTGCTCAATAAACACACAGCTGTCTTTTTTGTAGAATGATTTATGTTCCTCCGGGTATATTCCAGAAGGGGGATTGCTGAATTGTATGGAAAGTCAGTTTCTAGTTCCTTTAGAAATCACCACATTATTTTCCATAGAGGTTGGACTAGTTTGCACTCTCACATCCAGTGATTTTTGATAAAGGTGCCAAGACCATTTGATGGGGAAAGGACAGTCTTTTCAACAAATGGTTAAAGCTGAATATCCGGGCCGGGTGAGGTGGCTCATGCCTGTAATCCCCTCACTTTGGGAGGTGGAGGCGAGAGGACTGCCTGAGCCCACGGGTTCCAGACCAGCCTGGGCAACTTGACGAGATCTCGAATATACAATAAACCAAAAAATTAACCTGTTATGTTGGCACACACCTGTAGTTCCAGCTACTTGGAAGGCTGAGGCAGAATGATCGTCTGAGCCCAACAGGTCAAGACTGCAGTGGCCGTGAGCATGCCACTGCATTCCAGCCTGGGCAACAGAGTGAGACACCCACTCAAAAAAAAAAATCCACATGCAAAAGAATGAAGTTGGACCCTTGCCAAGCACCATATGCAAAAATGGTGCCTAGGAGTGACTAGTGCCTAGAAATACAAAATTGTATAACTGCTATGGAAATCAGTGTGGCAGTTCCTCAGGAAATTAAAAAATACACTAAATGATCCAGCAATTTCACTTTGGGGTATATACCCAAAAGAACTGAAAGCAGATCTCCAAGAGATATCTGTACACCCATGTTTCCAGCAGTATTATCACAATAGCTAAAATGTGGAAGCAGCCCAAGTGTCCACCAGTGAATGGCTAGATAAGCAAAATGTGGTATGTATCTATAATGAAATATGATTCAATCTTAAAAAGGAAGGACAAGCCGGGCTCAGTGGCTCAATCTGTAATCCTGCGCCTTGGGAGGCTGAGGTGAGTAGATTGCCTGAGCCCGCGGGTTCGAGACCTGCCTGGGCAACTTGGTGAGACCTCATCTCTACAATAAATAAAAAAAATTAGCCGGGTGTGGTAGCGCGCGCCTGTAGTTCCAGCTACTTGGAAGGCTGAGGCTGAAGAAGCCCAGCAGGTTGAGGCTGCGGTGGCCGGGAG